>APFE030195800.1:189374-215319 GCA_000404065.3 Pinus taeda | reverse complement strand
TATAACTAAGAAGAGATATCAGATGTGTCAGAATAAATGGGATGCAGGATAGCTCAAAGGAATCAAGATGACAGATCATAGTGTGACAAGTCAGCTTTGCCATCAAGTCCAAAGGGGGAGATTGTTGGCATTATGAGACAAGTGTTGTCCTTGATGGCAACTCATACAGGTGACAGATCATAGTGCAACAGGCTAGTAGCAAAGATTGATGATCAGCATCTTAGAATGGAAGAAAATAAGGGGCTCACAGGTGTACCATTCAAAAGGTGCGGACCCGCAGGCATGCCATTCACAAAGTGCGGATATGTTCGCAGGTCTCCCGCACAAAAGGTGTGAACCTAAAATGCACAGAATTTCATGCAAAGAAAAGCACATGCACATGGGAAATCCTATGGTGGTACATGGTATTTAGCCCGACATGTTTGATCCTATGGTTTTGGTCCGTGGTTTTGCATCTAAAGTATTGATCCAAGGTATTGGGTTCCTAGTATTGAATACCTATGGTTTTGGACCATGGTTTGAGTAAAGGCCTAGCCTATAAAAAGGAAAGGAGATCATTTGGTTGAGGGACTCATGTGTTGAATATCTCAAGAAGAAGAAGATCTGAAATTCTGGTGATCGGTTGGTGAGTGATATCTAGATCTAAATCAAGGAGAAAAATGAGGATTACAAGTAGGATCTACTGATGGGTTGAGATCTCCTCGGTGCATGATCATATCTGTAGATCTGGTAGTTTGGGTATTCCTGAAATCTGAAAATTGTCTATACCCGCAGGACCGCAAGTGCAAAGAAGGAACAGGTGCGAAGGTTCGCAGGTCCAGAAGCGTCGCAGGTGCGGAAGTGCGCACATGAGCCGTGGCCACAGGTGTAGAAGTGCGCAGTTGACCAGAAGGTGCAGGTGCAGAGTTGCACAGGTGAGCAGTAGGCGAAGGTATGAAAGTGCGCAAGTCCGACACAGCAGAAGTGCGGACATCCGCAGGATTCTATTGGCTAAGTTGCGGACTCTACTTGAAATATGTTTTAGCTATTTTATCTATTACTGCTGTGTTCAAGGTTCAGATTTGTTTGCTGTATTGGTTCAGTTTGTGTGCAAGGAAGTTGGTTGATTGCAAATCTATTTAATACTTGATGGATTGAGATCTTAAGGATTGGAATGTTTGATAGACTAGATCTGAATTATTAACGTATGAATGGTATGATTTGGGTATGACCATTGTATGGAACAGCTGCAAGTTATAAGCAATTATTCACAGGTTGGTTTTGGTGAAAGTATTGTTTCACTGACTCAGAGATTGATGATGCTAGTATTTATTGATTGTGTGCTTCAATGATATTGGTGGGTCCAATATGAAAATTGGATGAAACGTGGCCTTTAGATTATGATGATATGTACCATGAGTATCCATTCTGAAAATGTATGAAATGTGGTACCCTGAGGATAGTAGGCCGGCACCTATGTACTAGTATCTTAGCTAGTACAAGAGCTAAGGGGGTGGTAGCTCCCTTCCTGTAGCAGTTGAAAACTTTGGAGCATTGTAGCAGGTAGCAGCATGTGTACTAGTAAATGGATCGGCTAGTACAAGAACTATGGAGGTTGTAGCTCCCTTCCAGAAGAGACTGGAGAACGAGAGAGGGTTGTAGCTCACCGCAGGTAGAAGCCTGCGTACTAGTATAAGACTGCACCAGTACAGAAATATTGTAAAAGGATTTTCTTATTAAGAAGAAGATTGAGATGACTTGCAGTAGGTGGTTTTCTCCCACATTGGGTTTCCACCTTATATCATGGTGTTCATGTGTGTGGCTTATGTGTGATGATCTGTTCTATTTTTCTGCACCTGTTTACTGTTAATATGGTTGATAATGTTCTAATGCACTCATTGAAGATCAATTAACTAAATCATAAGTTTATTGAATTTACGCGGGTATTCTTAACTGAAGCAGCATATATAAATCAGAGCATGGAAATGAAAATTTTTTATTGACTTGATAATACTGATTCACCCCCCCCTCTCAGTAATATTTCCAACAAAAATGATTTTTCAATGCAATGTAATCTAATGCAATTTCGAAAAGCAAACTTTGAGATGAAAGCTAAGAAAATGTCAATGTGATTCCTTTTATGGTTCTCAAAAGAAATAATAATTTTTTTATCAATATCAAATCAGTATTCCTTCCACACATACAAGCAACAAACAGTAAATTAAATTAACCCAATAACTAAAGACTCCACCAAAATTCATTTTCACTACTTCCAACAATGGGATGGGATTTTATAAACCAATAAGAACTCAACAAAGATAATGGAAAAGTATATGAACACAGAGCAAGAGAACACTTCAGAGATCAAGACACACAAGATCTTTATGATAAAAACCATAAAAAATTCTCATTTTTGGTATCAAAACTACTTTTATGGTAAAACTTTGTGTTGATAAGGTAGATCAATGCTACTTTTATGGTAAAAACCTGTGTTGACATGCTGACAAGGTATTTATCACGACTGTAATGAGAAAAATCATTGCCGACAGTGCAATTGTTTCTGATAAAAAGTGTGTCGAGCAAGAAAGGCCTAGAAAAATGAGGAGAAATCCAAATAGATATCTATACTTGACACTCTAAAGAATGTACTACTCATAATGCAGACCCAAAATGACCCTAAAGCACATATCACAAGGAGGTTTTCCAAATTAATCAAAAAGACAAAACATAAAAAGGAGGTTTGAAGGGTTACAATCTCCCCATCGGAGGCACCATTTTGTTGTGCAGACAATCCTTTCTATGGACATAAATGATCCATATAGCCCTATAGTCCTATGAGCAACAAACTAGACAAATATGTGCAAACTTTCCTAGTTTATATCAGAAAATACAGAGGAAGATACATGGCCTACCTCACTTTGATGTTAACACATGTTTATTTCGTTCTTGATCTTATCGCTTCCAAGTTCAGTCATCGCTACTTCATTTTGGATGAATACCTGCAAGGAATATCAAACAAAGACAACAAATATATAAATAGCATAATTATTTCTAACATAAACTATGTGACAGATCAAGGAGTATCACACTAAATGAGTAATGATTTACACATTTATGGAAATAAAACACATAATGTATTATTAATATAAATTAAGGGAAGCATACAACCACTTAAGCCTTGATGTTGGAAACCTCCTTTGGATGATTTTCCAAGTCCTAGCAAATACTTTCAAACACTCCTTCTCCTTTTCAAAATGGGAAGCATTTAGGCATAGTTTCAACATAGAAGAGAAACCAAGCAATATCCAACTAGTAGCTAACCAAAAATAGATTGTAGGGGTTTGATTGATAGCGAAGGAGAGGGAGTTTAGGATCCATAAAAGGAGGGAGAGGTTCCCCATTTCAAGAGGGAAATCCATGAAAGTAGGATCAAGAACCAAGAATGGGAGGTCTCGCTCTAATCCCCGTTCAACTATAACCAACTTGTCATTCTCGAGACTTCTAGTAGGAGAAGATTTTCCTCCATTTTTGGAAAAAAATCTTGAAGATGTCTAGCGCAGATTCTCCTATCAAAAGGCGCACTGCGAGCACTAGTCACTAGTTATACAAAAGGTTACCAGCACAATTTAGTTTGCTAAAAGTAGCGTTGGCCTTGTAAAACATGGTTTTGGATAAGTTCTTAAAAATTTATTCAAGGCAAGTCTTTTATTCCTTTGGGGATGCTTCTGAATATGTTTCATGGTGAATACATTGTTTTTTACATCTTTCATCACTTTGCGACATTTGCGACATTTACAACACAAAGTGCAGCACTGAGGATATGGGATTGGGAGTGCGAAACAATATTGTATAAAAATCACTTCTTGTCATGAAAAAATCACTTAGAGGATAATTCTTTGCTTGTTGTTGCAATCGTTTGTTTCATCAAGTCATTGGAGTATGCTAAATATGACTAGAATTCAAGTTCATCATGAGTCCACCTTTCTCCCTGACTTAGCCATTTTTGGAAAATATTCTCAACCAAGAAGCTTAGCTCCACCAGGCACTGACTGAGTTATGTGTTGTACATTCTCAGCCCTCATTGATGTCACCTTACTACCTAGAACTATGCAATATGCAATCACTGTCCTCTAGTGCAGTTGTACAAATTCTAGAGCCTAACAACCTTCACTAACCCCCAAAATTGTGCAGTTATGCCTTCCAGTCTGCCTTGAACTACACACTTTGCACTTTTAGTCCTAAATATTTTCCCTTTCCCATTGGAACCCTATAATGCATAGATATCTGAGCCTCTCGTGGCCTCAATAATTGTACAGATGTGTCCTCTAGTGGCCCTCCCTCAGCTGGAGCTCAATGTCCTCAAGAAATGTGTAGATTTGTCCTCCAATACTCTTTGCTGACCAATCCTCCTTACCTCTGGAAACTACACAGATCTGTCTCCCAAGGTCTCATCCTGCAAATTTAGCCATGTCTGCCTGAACTACACAATTTTTCTCCTCAATGAGGACTGTGCTCAAAATTTCCTTAGTCAAGTCTGAGTTGCACTCTGTGTAGTCTTAGTGACCAATCTCTCTCCTTGCCAACCAAAACTGTGCAATGCATAGTTACTGGGCCCTTTTTCCTAGCCTGTCATTTTCCCCAGGCTCAGTTCATGGATACTAATGCATCATCTTACACTAGGGATTTTTCGAATTGATGTTAGCCCATCATGAGTGAATTGGAGGAACATGTACATGATCAAGTCATGGTGAGATGATGAAGAAGGAGAAGAAGGAGGGAAGAAATCCTAGAGATTCAATTGTAGTTGAACGGATGAGTGAACCTATTAGGATCAAGAAAAGGGACACAAGTTTGCAACCACCTCCCAAGATTGAAAATCATTGAAGACCTTGCATCATCAAGCTATGTAGAGGAAAAGAGAAAGCATATCCAAGAACACATCTATCACTTAGCAACAATAGTGACTTGAGATTGCCATACCATTAAGTCATTCCATGTCAATAGTTTCATGTCAAGTCATGTCACAAGTTTTCATATGCCACATAACTATTTTGGGCCATGTATATTGTAAATGAAATGTAATGTAAACTAAAAATCCAATGGACACACAAGAAAATGAAGAGTCATGTCAGTTGAAAATTCATAAGAAGTTGAACAGTCATGAGGGTAGTGAAAGAGTCACAAAGTGGAAGCATCACCCTTGGTTATATATGCCCCCTCATTGCAAGAGAAAATGATTTTTCACCTTTCTTCCTCCCGCATGGCATTAGAGAGATTAGCTAGTTCTTTGACAAGAAAGGAGTGGCTCCAATGTCCCATTACTGGTGCTAGTGATGTACAATGTAAATATGTGTCTTGGAACTCATCTGTTATTATTGTCCCATCCTTGTGCACTATTACATAAGATAATAGACATATATTTCTTTACTTGTTGGTTATAATGACTCTCACATCCACCGTGGACTATTCCGCTAGATCTTAGGAGGACCTTCCCTTGTTTGTAAGTTTTAACGAATGTTGCCTCTCCTGTGGACTATTCTGCTTGATGCTAGACAGGTCCGTATGGTTCTTGTGTGTCTCTTCCTAGGTGGTACTATTACCTCTCACTTATAGATTCACTTTTATCCCCCCTTTCGCAATAAGAGAACCTAGAGATAGTTGCATTGCACATTCACCAGACACACTCACCTTGCTTTTCGAAGATACCATTGCATCACTCTCTTGTGCTGATAACTAGATCCAAGGAAAATATTTAAGGATTTGGAAATCAGGCCTTTATATCAAATGTCACTCCTACACCAAATGATGTGAGGTCTAATTGGGACCTCATATCGAGGATATCCACTTGGTTCATGGATTTCCAAAACCATTAACAAAATGGCACTAGAAGGAGGGCCAGATGACAATTTGAGCCTATTGTTTGAATATCTTATCTAAAATGGCTCATCCACAAACCATACTCCCATGATGTTTCTCTAATTTTTCCCTTGATCAATTTTTAGCCCTCGATGAACCTCTCAATCATTTGTCCCAGTTAAAGTTTGATGGCGATGATGGAACATCCATAACTGAACACATTCCTGATTTTCTTAAATTTTGTGAATATTAGAAAATAGATGATGAAGAGTTGTCTTATGTGATTTTCTTCCTCACCCTTGAAGGTCATGTTAATCGGTGGTGCCATACCTTGTCACTTGCTTCCATTCATTCCCTTCGTCACTTCCTCGGGGAGCTTCATTAAGCCTTCGGTGGGTATAATTACTGAAATGTTTGTAAAAGAATTAATCTATTAAGAATGGAGCCTAATGAATCAGTTCTAAATTTTTATGATCGATTCCTTCACATTTTCTATGAAATTCTGGAAGAATATTTGAATTGAGAATTCTTGAAACAAGAGTTTGAGTGCTTGGTTCCACTAGCTAGTCTTCCACACTTTATTGATTTTCACGTTGCTAGTTCAAATTCTGATCATGCACAAGGAAGTCACTCTACACAAGTAGAGGAGTAGGAAGGTGAAGGTGCTTTCAATATTTATTATGTTTTCCAAGATCCTCCATGTCAAGATGATGCACTTCTATTCTTGGATGATTGTCAATATTCCAATCTCGTTAGTGAATCAAATGTAATCAATTCTTTCAATGAACCCCTAGCCTTGGGCATTAATCATTCTAATGATGAGTAATCTATTTTTGTAGGTCGTGATGAATTCCCAAGCACATCACATGATCTTTCAATTTCTCATGGAGATTTTAATTTACATCTAGAATTTGGTTTGGTCAAATAATATGTTCATATCAAAACTTCCCCTTCACCTCACTATCCCTTATGTCCCGCCATTTGTAACACATCTACGTGCGATGGAGATACTCCATTCTTTTAAGTTTATTCATCTAATGAGTTATCCCATCGATTGACACAAGGCGGTGAGGTTATCCATAATGAAATTGAAAACAATCAAATCATAGAGAACTCTTCCCACCCCTCATCATCTCTTCTCTTGCATGAGGATAACTCTTCAAATCAGCTTTCTCATGAGATCTGACCAATTCATGTATCTTTGAATTTGCGATGAGAAAAGTCTTCTAATTTGAGAAATTTTGCTCTTGAAGTTGAAAAATATGGTAAAGTCTATGACAGATATGGTTGTTATCTGATTAGCATTGGTCTTATTGAAACAAACAAGAACAATTATCCTCAAACTATGCATGATTTGGTTCAAGCTTCAAAATGTGATTCTACAGTCCTAGGAAATTCCAGGACCTTCCAAGGTGTTGAGGCACTTCAAATATTGTTGATGGTTAAGTCAGGATCTCGCAACTATGGTAAAGCCCCTCCCCCCCCCCCCCCCGAACTAAGTCAAATCTGGTTTATCTCACACAACCCTTATTTTTTAATGGTTTCATTTAGCATAAATGTCTTTCTCAAAGATGTTTGGTACGTCGGATGTAATTTTTCAAACTCTCGATATTTTACTTCTGACCAAACTCAAGAATCTTTTTCTGCTCATTCATCTTCATGCAAATATATCACATCAAACTTAGGTTGGGAATGTGCATCCCTCATAGAGTCGTGTAATTGTGAAGTTGATTATCTCAGGGACCCTCTTTGCCCAAAGGAATCATGCTTATTAAATTTCGCCTTGAATGGTCAGCTCCTAGGTCTTCTTGCGAATTTGATTTGTCCTCTCATCACACTAGAAATTGCCTTGAGTGATAATGAATGTAGAAGTTGTCACACGAATCAAGTTCTTCTCCATTCATTATGTCCCAACTAGTTTCATGGATTCGTGGTGATATCATCCTTTTTAAACCATTTTGATGGCTATGAGGCTTGCACAATTTTTCACAAGTAGTAGGAATGTGGTTTGTCATATCTGGCTCACAAGGAACTTGGTTCAATTGTTTAGAGCATTCATAAGATTGTTCAAATTGATTTTTCTTTGTTTATTGAAAACTGAGAATTTGATGCTTCAATTAGCTTATATAATAATTTCTCTGTCTTTGGTGACTGTCGTTCAACTTATAATTTTCCCATCAGAACATCTAATGACATATGTTTCACACCCCTTGATCTTTATTGTTCAACATTTCTCTATTCAGATTTTTGTCAAGTAGCTGAGGCACTTTAGCCTTCACTGATGGTTATGGCAGGTCCTCACTGTCTTGACATGACTGTCGAATACGATCAGATCTATTTTTCCTCAAACGATTATCATCATGATCCCATTCTTTTAATTGAAAACTCATATTTTGAAAGTTTTCAAGAAGAACATCATGAATTTTATGATCCAATCATTAAATGATTTGAACAATCTTACCTGGCAAGCTCTCTAGCAAACAACAAGTTTTGATCTTTCCTTACACTTGTTAAGGAGATCTGTGTAGATGAAGACATATCCGCAAGAAGCTTCTGATGTTTTTTGAAAAAATGGTATTCATCGAAAAGGTAAGCATGTGAATTAGATAAAAGTAGTGGGTGTGACACACTTTTCCGCCCACATGAAAGACCTTCCTTTTCTTGTTTAAGATTTTCAAGTTTTTGTATCTTCTAATGCACATCACTTTATATCTATTTAAATCATTCATATCTTTGTGGATGCAAGTCAAGAATGACAATAGTAACTTCACTGGAAATTTCATTATACGTGACCTCGACCTTCTAGCTATTAGGTTAGGAGTAAGATTAGCTACATCCTAGTTTTCCCTTTCTTGCACTCATTCTACACTCAATCCCTATAGTTTGTCCTCGTTTCCTATTGTAATTATGCATCATGTTTTCTTTATCCATTTTTTTCTCTTGTCTTCATGTTTTATTTCCTTGTCATGTATTTTCTTTCTTCTCATCTTGTTTTCCTTTAGTGCTGAGTTTTCATTTCGCTTTCATCATGCAAATAAAAGTTGTGTCTGGACTTGTTTTGGCTTCGTAGTATGTGCATGGCCAAATTATAAAATGTCTTGTGGCACTTCAACATTTGGCTAGCCATTTGTCTGTCTTCATTATGCTGGTTACATATTTTGGTCTATGAAATTTTGACAAAAAATACGATCCATCTGTAAGGAGATATTTTGGCCAACCTTGAACCCACGTCTAGTCTAGAAACCTCATGCCTATACTCGTTTTTTTTGCTTTGGTGTTTCAAACATTATCCAACTAGTAGAAATGAAGTAGGGGAAAATCTAAATGAGAAAACATAAATCAAAGGTCTCTCTATGCTTCTATGAAGGAACAACCCCCTCTGCTCTCAATAAGTCCAGATCCCTCTTCAGTCCCAAAATAAATAAGTGACAATGAAAAGTTCTCTTTAAAAAAACATGTGAAAGAAGAGAAAGGATTCTTGCACAGAGAGGTGAAGCAAGCAACTCTATTGGGAATTATCCAAGCTCACTGCTTGTGGATCAATACTTATGTTCCAGCATGAATTTGTTGTGGTACTTTCCAGGCCTACTAGAAATGAAGCAATGATAGAGATGAAAACTCATGCTCTGAAAATCTTAATCTTGCGAGCTACACTGCCCTTCCCAACTCAAAACATTGTGATTATGTTGAATATTATGTTGTGTTCCATCGAGAAGGTATAGAGGAGATGATATTTTTTCCTGGGTAAGTGGGAAAGCCAAGGTAATATGCACGATGAATCAATACTGTTTAAAGGACCAAGGCCCTACACAACAAGAGTTAACAAAAATAGACAAGCTAGACTCTACTAGTGTGTTGCCAAGTTTTGTAGCAGCTACAAAACCCTCCAAAATTTTGGGCTACACTAAAATTTTCAAGCCTATTGTGGATTTTGTGATTGGTCGTTCCATAATCACTTATTGGTAAGCTGATGATTTCAAGGTCCCTTCTTCGATCTCAAGAGTTGTTCACGCTTTTATCTTTATATAGAAAGTTTCATCTTTGGGCATGGGAGTTATCATTTGTTATGAAAAGAGAAGTTTGGTTTTCTTCAAGGGGAAATATTTGTGAAAGTGATTTTTTCTCATCATATATACATGTTTTGCACTGATTTCCAAATCTTCATGCACTATTACACAAGTGTCAGCATTATCCTCGCAAGCTCTATCGTCAAAGCGACACTTGTCGTACGCTACCACAAAATTTGTTGCATTAAGAAAAGTATGTTTTCATATGTTCTGGATGATCTATGTTTTATCACTAAGTGTCTAAGTGTGTGGTCACAATAAATTTCTATCATTGATCACATCAATTCCACTCATCCCACACTTAGCCAAATTTTAGAGGATTCCTAATAACCTAGCCTCATCCAACCTTCCTAAACTCCACAATTCGCATCTGCAACCCTCAATCTTTTTCCTTGCCTATTGGAACGACACAATGCACAAAAATCCCAACATCCCTTGGCATATAAAACTACAAAATGGCTACCTTCAATGACATTCCTCAACTGGAGCTTGTTGCCCTCAAGAAATGAAAAAATGTTTCCTCAAGGCCTCTCAGTTGCCCAATCACCCTTGCCTCTGAAAAATGCACAGATTTGTCCTCTAGGGCCTCATAATGTTGCAACCATTACCTTCTTGAACTTTGCAATTCTATCCCTCAATGGGAACTGTGTAGTCTTATCCCTCAATCCAACCCAGTCACTAAGCCTTCTCCCCCTTTACCTAATATCAATTCCAACCTAGTCAATGGATTATCATGTAACATCTTAAACTAGGGGGCTGTCAGACTAATGTCATCTTTTCATGAGTGGATTAGATATACAGGATTTACCACACTATTTCAAGATGATTAAGAAGGGGATGAAGAAAAAGGACATGCTAGATGACACTCAAAGATCTGAGGAGAAAATATACTTATCAGATAAGAAGACCAAGGAACCGAGGGTATGATAGAAGATTGGGACTGCAAGAACACTCCATCTCATTCACAACCCTTTGGAGGGTAGCTACAGAAAATAAAGCACATCTCATAAAGTTGAAATACACCTTTGAGCGTAGTATGAATGAAATCTTATCATTGTCATATTATTATGTCTTCAATGACATGTATGGTCACAAACATTGAAATTCATTCCATGTGTTTCCTCTGAGTGTTTTTCTCCCTTTCACTTGTTGGATCTACTATTGTCTTTCGGCATGTTTGACCATTATGTCATGTTTGCAAGTCTTTTTTGGTGGTTTCGAAGGTTTACCTCTATGTATATGAGTTTTCCTAACCATGTAAACAATCGTTGCACTCACGAATAAAGTCTTGAACACTGTCACACAAGTGTCGTCACAACTGTCCTAAGGTATATCTTAAGTGTCACACTTGTCACTTCTTGTCACGAGATAGTCACTTAGAGGGTAATGCTTTGATTTTCTTTCTGACAATCTCTTTCATCGTGTCATTGAAGTATGCTAAGTATTACCATAGTTCAAGTTCATAATGAGTCTACCTTTCTCCCTCACTTAACCATTTTCGGAAAATCTTCTCGAATAGGCAACTCAGCTCCACTAGACCTTGATTGAGTTGTGAACTACATAGTTTCAGCCCTCATTGATGTGAATTTGCTTCCTGGAACTATTCAGTTCATAGTCACTGTCCTCTACAGTTGTACTGCGCAATTCTTGAGCCCATCATCCTTCCTTGACCCCCAAAATTGCGCAGTTTTGCATCCCTGTCCACCTTGAATGATGCAGTTCACATTCTCAGTGCTCAAGATTTTCCCTTACCTACTACAACCCATCAATGCGCAGAGATCCAACCTCCCTTGGCCTCGAGAACTGCGCATATGTATCTTCTAGTGGCCCTCCCTCAGTCAAAGTTGACTTTCCTCAAGAACTACACAGATTTGACCTCGAGGACTCTCCACTAACCACTCCTCCTTGCCTCTAGAAACTGTGTAGATTTGTCTCCCACTATGAAATTATTATCCTCCGTAAGGACTGTGCTCAAAAGTTCGTCATGCAAGCCTGAGTTTCGCTCTACGTAGTCTTAGTGACCAATCTCTCTCCCTACCAACTGGACACAATGCGTAGTTACTGGTCCCTCTCTCCCAACTTGTCACTTGTCTCGGGACCATTTCATGGATAGTAATGCATCATCTTAGGCTAGGGAGTTTTTTGATTGATGTAATCCCATCATGAGTGAGTTTTAAGAATTGGTACACTATCGAGTCACAAATAGATGATGAAAAGGGAGAAAAGGGAGGGTAGCATACCTAGAGACTCACTTTTAGATGAATGGATGAGTGAACCTATCAAGAGGAAGAAAAGGGACACAAGTTTTCAACCACCTCCTAAGACCAGAAATCATTGAATAACCCGTATCATTAAGCCAATCAAAGGAGAAGATAAAACATATCCAAGAACACATCTATCACTCAACAGCAATAGTGACTTGACATTGCCACACCATCAAGTCAGTCCATGTCAGTATCATCATGTGAAGTCATGTCATGAGTTGTCATATGCCACATCACTATTGTGGGCCATGTATATTGTAAATCAAATTTATTGTAAAGTGAAAATCCAATGGGCACATAAGAAAATGTAGAGCTATGTAAGTTTAAAAGTCATAGGAAGTTGAACAGTCATGAGCGTAGTTAAAGAGTCACAAGGGGGAAGCATCACCCTTTGTTATATATAACCCTTCATTGTAAGAGCAAAAGACTTTTCACATTGGCTCCTCCTACAAGGTATTAGAAAGACTGACTAGTTCTTTGAGGAGTAAGGAGTGGCTCCAATGTCCTACTACTCAGGCTACTGATGTACATGTTGGCATTATGACACAGGTTTGGCACTATGGCACGAGTTTTGTCCTTGATGGAAACTCACTCAAATGGAAGATCTTAGTTCAGGCTCTCAGAATAAATGAAAAAGAGATATACGATGATCAAAAGGCGCATATACGTATGCATGCACTTTCATGCAAGGAAAAGCATGTACATGTGGGAAAACTTATTTTTGGTCCATGGTATTTAGTCCTTGGTATTTGGACCTATGGTTTTGGACCATGATATCTCATTTGAAGTGTTGAACCCAGGTATTGGGTCCATGGTATTGATTCTCTATGATTTTGGACCATGGTATTGAGTAAGGCCTAAGACTATAAAAGGGGAAGGAGATCATTAGGCAAAGGCATTCACTTAAGCATTGAATACCTAATGAAGAGCAAGATCTAGAATACTGGCCATTGGGTTATGGTACATAGCTAGATCTGAATCAAGGAGGAACCTGAGCACAAGGAGAAGGATAAGTTCTATTGATGGGTCAAGATCTTAAGGCTTGAAGAGAAGTATCTTTGTGTGATTTTGATCTGTTATATTTGGTGTATGACTTGATCTATAAATCTTATGATCTGGGTATTACTAATGTTTGAATAATTGAAAAGGGTAAGATTATATTTTATAGATCTGTACGTAGGTTCATCGAAGAAAAGGCGCATATACATGCTGGTTAGATAATTCAAAATTGCGTATACGCAGGTTGGCCTTAATACATCAACATATGCATGCAGTTTCTACATATTGAAGTAGCGTACGTCTCATGAAATATGTTTTAGCTACTTCTATTTATTGTTGCAGTGTTCTGGGTTCAAAATTGGTGTCTGGTTACTGTCACTGTTTTCTGGTTACAGCATTCTAAGAGTGATTGGTTAATTCAGTATTGGTTTGTACAAAGGAGATTGGTTGATGCAGATATACTTGATGTTTGATTGATGTTATTCTTGGATCCAGTCTGAAAATTTATGAAACATGGTCCCTCGAAGAAAAGATAAGGTTGTAGCCTTCTGTAGGTCAGCACCTACGTACTAGTACCTCAGCTAGTACAAGAGCTAAGGGAGTTGTAGCTCCCTTCCAGGAGAAGCTGGAGAATGAGAGAAGGTTGTAGCCTTCTACAGGTAGCAGCTTGCGTACTGGTATAATACTGCACCAGTATAGAATCATTGTAAAAAAAAGTTTCTAATTAAAAGAAGATAGAGACGAATTGCAGCAGGTGGTTTTCACCCACATTGGGTTTCCACCTTATATCTTATGTTCCTATGTGTGACTGCCTATTTTGTTTTACTCTTCCTGGTTACTGTTTATATGGTTTGATGCACAAATTAATGATCAACATCTGAAGAATAATTTAAATTACAAGGCTGTTGGTTATATGCTAGTTTCCTTAACTGCAGTTGCGTACATACATGGTTTTTACTAACTGAAGTAGCGTATACAAATCTGATTTTGAAATGAAAAATAATTGACCTGATAATACTGATTCACCCCCCCTCTCAGTATTATTTCCAATAGTACAATGTAAATATGTGTCTTGGAATTTTTTCTTAATAACATAACTCTTTTAGGGTCAAAACATTCTTCATGCATGACTTATGAATGTTTGTAACATTATTTTGTGGACATTTTTATTTCATGTTTGCTTTCACATGTACTAAGATAGTTGAACTATTCCGGTTATGTTAGTGATTATCTTGTTGAGAATGTGAACTAATGGTTGTTATTTTTGTCCCACCCTTGTGGACTATTCCATAGGATACTAGAAAGGTCTTTCTTTCCTTATTGGTTATAACAATTGTCACATCCATCGTGGACTATTCTGTTGGATGTTAGACAAACCTTCCCTTGTTTGTTGGTTGTAACGACTATCACGTTTGTTGTGGATTATTTTGTTTGATGCTAGATAGGTCCTTCTGGTTGATGTGTATCTCTTCGTGGGTGGTACTATTACCTCTAACTTAGAAACCCACTTTTATCCCCCCTTTTGCAATAAGAGAACCTAAACACAGTTGTGCTGCACATTCACCAAGCACACTTACCTTGCTCTTCAATGGTACCATTGCATCACTCTCTTGTGCTGACAGCTAGAGCCAAGGGAAATATTTAAGGATTTGGAAACCAAGACTTTATATCGGATGGGACTCCTACACCAAATGGTGTGAGGTTTGATTGGGACTTCATAATGGAGAGATCCCCTTTGTCAATGGATTTCCAGCATCGTCAACATAATGTTTCATGGTTCACTAATATTGGAATAGTGAAATTATGATAAATGTGTGCCTTATTATTGTGCTTTAGTACTAATATTATTTATGGAGGAAACACACTTACATAACCCTCGATGTGAGTGTTATATGCATTAAGTAACCCTAGTGTATGTGGTATGAGAATTAGGTGTTCACTATGTGGCTGAGGCCTGTAGTGATATTTATTTGATGACGAGTTGTATGGTTCATGCTTAAAAAGTGAATCATCCTAAAAATGATGATAAAATTCCATAATATTGTTAATCTTGAGCCTGAATGTATGGTTTATGTTGGTAATTCAAACTGGCAAGGAGAATTCCTATTTATCTATGAAAAATGTATCTCCTTGTAACCTTCTTGTCATTGTATGCTTTTTAGTTACAAGTTTGGTTACACTTATTTATTCCTCAAAAGAGTCTTGTAGATCTCTGGAATGGTATTAACTTGATTCATGTAATTCATTAAGGTTCAAAGGCATCATATACCTCTAAGAGGATAAATGGGAAAGTCCCTAGACTGCATTATGTATTTAGGCTACTCAAAGCCCAGGAAGAGTAGCCTGGTCATAAGCACAGGAGGGATAGCACAAGTGTGTGCCTCAAAAAACCCTAATATAAATGGTGAGGTTCTAGCACAACTCTAAGAAATTGCAGAACCACTATACTCGAGCCATGACCGAGTTCCTTCACGCATGGCTCCGAATGAAAAAATTAGTGGAAGAACTAATATTATAATCCCATTTTCATTTAAAAATTATCAAAAGGTTATGCAAAGCTTATATAAAGGAAGGAGTTTGGGGTGACGTGCCTCATTCTTGGATGCTCAAGTTAAGTGCATAAAGAGAATGCCAAGGATGACAAGGATGAGGATGACCTAGCAGCACCATCAATGTGGAAGAAGTTGGGGTAAGTGTGATGTTTTTCATTGGTCATTGGGGGGATAAATCACTCATATGGAAAGGCCAATTCACATCATCAGAAGGCCTAAGGTGGGCCCACATAGAGAGGATTTTGTGTAGTGGATAATGGGAAATTCCTCGTCCCATAGTCTGTCTCCTAGTGTTGGAGTCATGTAATTCTTAAGGAATGGTTCAGATGACTCGACAATGGGGTTTCATGGTGGGAGTAGCCTAGGGTATTTAGCAATTATTATCTGTTTAAAGAGGACGCGTCGAGTGGGGGCCACTAGAGCTATTATATAAAAGCAGGAGTTGTGGACCAATCATAGGTATTGATAGTGTGGAGGACTGGACCTACTGGACATGTAAGCCTAGAGGTTGGCCCTGATAGTTTAAAGCTAAGGAAGTTTTCAATAGTGTCGGGGTGACCTAATGTCAGGACATGGTGGAATACACATTATCCTTGCTATCCTTTTAATAGTGTGGTGTTGACCCACCATACAAGTTAGCTTATAAGGTCATCCCTAGAGAAACTCGTAGAAGTGTGAAGTGAAAAACACCGGTGTAATGGACCTAGGGAATGAGATTGTCACTGGAAATTGATGTTGTGTCAAATGAACACACACACACACACACACGTGTGTGTGTGTGTGTGAGTGTGTGGGCGTGTGTGTGTGCGCGCGTGTGTGCATATTTAGATGTGAGGACCGAAGCCATGAATGAGTCAACATCTATTGCACAAATGCCAAGTGGCATTATGAGGCTAGATGGGACATCCACATGGATGCCACAAGGAGGGTTGATGATGCGGCACCATTTGATTTGCTAAGATTCAAATAGTCATATCTCTCAATATGGATGTGAGGTTGAGACAAAATTTATATCATCGAAATCGGCTCAATCAGACGAGCACAATAAAAGCATTCATATGAAATCTTAAGGAAGTTGAAAAGAGTCAAAAGTTTTAGACCCAATTTCCATAATGTTATCTTGGATCTTGGGTCAGCATAATGACCATCTCCTCCTAAATTTTGTTTTGGTTGAAATCAGGAGGGGGTGTGTTACAAGATAGAACAAGGGTGAATTTCATCATTTTCGAGATTTTCTTGGCATACTCATTGGGAAAATAATAGATGCTTTGCTATACAAAACTGAAATCGTATCTTTAAGGAAATACTTAAGAAATATATTTCTTTTGTTTTGACACTAAAATTATATGATGGGTTAGTCCCTGATTCTAAAAATTTATTGTTAGACCATGCTAAATATTTATTTGAATTTTTCCATCATTTATTAAAGAACTTGGCATTAACCTAATAGTAAAATAAAAAGTGGTATCGCTACAAAATGGTTGACTTTTAAGGTCACGAGTTTTTGGAAAAGCGAGTTTAACTAATAAAGATTAGTTAGTAGAATATTTTTACAGCATCCCTTTCTCTTAAGGAGAAAATTTACTTCTCCATCTATTAATTAATCTCTTGCAAATTAATCATAATCATAGTTTGATATTAACATAAATAATTAACTGAAAGATAGGCAGTGTCATCATGAGCCAACCTACCATGATGATGGGTTCCAACAAAGTGACATTATCACTACTAGTCACCAATCCAAGGTAATGACTTTTAGTCACAAGATTGAAAGACGAGAGATCTCATCATGAGGTGACTTATGCACTTTTGTTGGTTATTGTGAATGGCATTGTCATTAGCTAGTTACCAAGCAAGGGAAATGACCTTTAGTTAAGCACTAAAGAAAAAGATATAAACAAGAAAGTAAAATGATCTAAAAACTTTGAATCTATATCTAATAGATGGGATAAAGGCATCTCAATGGGGTTAAAAGGTGTCCTTGTCAAGGCTATAGATGTGTGCTACTAGTAGTGGCCATGCTTGTGGTATTGAAGTTAATTTAACACTATAATTTACTTCATTAGCTTTTCCTTTCCAATACTAATTACTGATAAAGTTTACTATTTGCATGTAAAAATTGCTACATTTATCAGTTCATATTTTAATGATTTCGTGAATGATGATGGATATGCTTTAGGTATACTAAAAATTTCTAAATTTCAATAATACTAGGGACAAAAATCTTAGGTTATTTGAGGATTAGCATCCCAAAACATCTAATCTTTATTCCTTGACTATTATAGATTTTGAGTCAACTAGAGATAACTACTTCACGTAGTGAGTAGCCATTTGTTGACCTCCTAACAACTCCCCTCCATTTTACCTAAAATGAAAGGGGGCCATACGATCTTTTGAGAAAATCACCTTAGAGTCACTTTGATTCTTTGGTCCTAAATGAGTGTGATTCTTTTAACCACTTTGATGTTTCTTTTAATTTATCCTTGTTTGAAGTCTTGAATTGCTTTTTTCTCATGGTTTCTTTCTTTGGAATTAGTTTTAAATTCACTTAACCTATACCTAATACCATTCCCATGCTCCCATATGTACATGTATGAAATATATATTTTATATTTTTTATATATAAAATTATTAATATTAATGGTAAATAAACATATTAATAAACCTACTATTAATAAAAATACATTTAGAATGTACATATTAAAAATTATATTGATAAACATTGGTATCATATTAACTCATTATATGTCAATAAACTTATAAAATATAGAACAACTTAGATGGTTGACATCATTATATACGAAGAGAGGGACTGCGCTCTGCACTCTAGGGTTTGAACACTTGCAGCAATGGCAGACTATGCTAGACTGCAGCATCCCTGCAATTTCTGACGGACTCAGGCTCCTTCATTCACAGGTCAGAGGGTACCCTACCTCATGGAGCCCCCGCAGGGGGAGGGTGATGAACCTCCCCCACAAAACGACAATGAGCAGTTGCCAAATCAGGAGGAAATGGATACTACAAATCAGAAAGAGGACAATGAGGATCTGAAAGATCAACAGAAAAAACAAGAAGAAAAAGTAGCCGGAGGTACGCTCAGCTACATGCAAGCCCGTCGCCTTTGTGCACCCAAAGGTAGTTCTACCATGCCATCGAATCAATGCAAAGACAGAGTACATGAAATATCACGCGCTAATTGGGAAGTTCATTGGTCTGTGGCCGACTGAGAGGGATTTAAGGAGCTGGATAAATGCGAAATGGCACCCCAAAGGACACATAACCCTGTAGTTAGGACAAAAAGGGTTTTTCACTGCTATCTTGAACTGCCTGGAGGACAGAAACAGGGTCCTGGATGGAGGGCCTTACTTCTTTAATGCAATTGGTCTGTTTCTCAAAGGATAGGTGGAACGCTTCAACCCGGACAAGGAGGATCTCAGTTGGGCTCCAGTGTGGATCCGCTTATACTCGCTGCCGGTGGAATACTGGGAGGAAGACTCCCTATAGGCGATTGGTAATACTCTGGGCGAGTTTGTCAAGATAGCAGAGCAAACGAAAACCTCTAGATACACCTCTTTTGCTCCTATATGCGTCTACATGAACCTCAACCAGGTTGTCCCAGATGCGGTAAGCATATCTCACTATGATATTGAATGGGTTCAGTCGATTGATTATGAACATGTGCCTTTTAGATGTCGAAGATGTCATGCCTTGGGGAATTTATTCAGAGACTGCCTATTAACGCAAGAACCCTCTCCTGCCTCTAGTCTGGAAGCATCTGAAGCAGATGGCTTCATCAAAGTAAAAAATCACCGAAAATCCCACAAGAGACAAGCTTCTAAGACCAAAGTATCACAAACTGGCCCTTCTATGCCTTCAACAAGCAACAATTTTGGTGCTTTGACTCATCAGCTAAACCCGCATTCAAAATCTCCTACACCAACAGAGCCAGAGTCAATGAAAGACATCCAAACAAAGATGGAAAATCCCACAATGTCTAATGCATATACGCTAGGCAAGGAAGCTTCTACCTCAAACAAGAAAAAATAAATATTATGGAACACTCAAGTTATGCCGATGGAGATATCACATTCAAATGCCAATCAAGAAGAGGATCCAACTGAAGAATCAAATTATCCACAGTTCATGGAGGAAGAAACAGAAGCAATAGATATTGGGGATCTGGACATCCCAGGTCTGGAAAAAGCATGCACAACAAACAACTTTGACAACATTCCAGCGGGACAACTTAAGAATCTGGAAGAAGTCCTTTCTAGGGCACAACGGCAAAAATCTCTAGGTATACAGACTGGAGGCCCCTGGGATGGTAGATTCATAGCCAAAGATATCAAAAAGAGGAAGGAAAACAAATCTACAAAGAACAATCACAATAGGATAGCTTCTAGTGGATTCCGGCAGGTATTCCAAGTTAACCAAGTACTACAACACTGAAAAAAATCCTTCCCAATGAAGTTAATCTCTTGGAATATAAGAGGGCTTAATAGCTCAAGGAAAACTCGAATTCTTAAAAACATGATAAAGCAAGAAAATCCTCAAGTCCTGTTCTTGCAAGAGACCAAATGCAACTCTAATGCATTAGATAGATTAGTTGCTAAAATATGGCCTAGGAGCCTCAATATGGTGGTGGATGCGGATGGCGCCTCTGGAGGCCTAGCGATTATCTGGGATTCAAGAGCTATCAGGCTCGACAATTTTCATGCACACGGGAATTTTCTACAAGCAATCTTTCACATTATAGGCACAAATATTCATAGACTCTTAACTAATGTATATTTTCCATAGGAGACTTCTCTTAAAGCAGGTATCCTAAATTCTCTCTCTGAAATTAATCATAATTGATCGCTCCTTCTTTGGATTGCTGGAGGCGATTTCAATATGATTACAAAAATAGAAGAAAAGAGAGGAGGAAGATGTAGAGGAAGTCAAGAAGGGGCAATCCTTAAGGACTTCATTCAGAATAACTAGCTCATTGACCTTCCCTTCAACAATGGAGTATTTACTTGGAATAACAGAAGAGTAGGGAACTAGCAAATAGCTTTTCGGATGGATAGGTTTTTACTCTCGGACAATGCCATTCATTTAGGTGGAGACTTCGCAGCCTCTATCTTGCCCTTCTCCGGTTCTGATCACTGGCCCATTTCCCTCCAATGGTCCCGTCCGGGAAACAAGCTACGCAGACCCTTTCGTTTTGAGGCCTTCTAGCTTCCTCATCCGGACTTCCAAAAATTAATCAATACATAATGGAACAACTTCTCTCCTCCTCCAGGATCAAAAATGTTCCGATTCCAGCAAAAGCTCAAGCACTTAAAAGGCAAGATCAGGCATTGGAATCACACATCTTTTGGTAATATCTTTCAAGGTAAAACAACCCTCGAGCTAGATATGAAGCAGCTACAGCAGAAGATTATCATTAATGGCCGATTAGAGGAACTGTCAGAACAGGAAAAAGTCATTGAAACACAACTTTCTGAAAAGGATAAGCAGGAAGAAACGTTATGGAGGCAAAAATCAAGGGTCAGGTGGCTCAAAGATGGAGAGAAAAACACTAAATTCTTTCACAGCACAACAATCCAGCACAGGATGCATAATAATATAACACATTCAAAATGAGCAGGGAATCAAAGTGGAAAAGCACGAAGATATTGAGAGTACACTATTAAACTATTTCAAGCAGATGCATCGAGAGCCAAACGTTGACAGAACATAGGCTATAGAGGAAATTACCCGAAATATCCCCAAACTAATCTCAGAAGAGCATAGCCAAATGCTTCTCAAGCCTGTTGATGTCCATGAAGTGGAACATGTAGTGCGTCAACTGAAAGCAGGCAAAGCCCTAGGCCTGGATGGATTTACCTCTAATTTCTTCCATAACTTCTGGGAGCTAATCAAGATGGAAGTCTGAAAGGTGGTGGAGGAGTCTCAATCCCTGAGATGGATGTTTCCAGGAGTGAATGCTACTTTCATAGCCCTAGTTCCCAAGGTGGAGCAACCAAGCACAGCTGACAAGTACAGACCGATAGATCTATGCAACATAATCTATAAAATCGTGTCTAAAATTATAGCATCCAGGCTCAAACTTCTGCTTCCTCTCATCATCTCGCCTGAGCAATCTAGATATGTTGAAGGGAGGCAGATCACAGATGGGATCATTCTAACTCATGAAATAATTCACTCTCTAAAGATCTCTAAGAAGCCAAGTATGCTCCTCAAACTAGATCTTTCAAAGGCTTTTGATAGCATTAGTTGGGTGTATATTGAAAAGGTTCTAATGGCTTTTGGATTTGCTGCTCCCTGGGTTCGATGGATTTTGAGCCTCATCTCATCCTCTTTTTTCTCTGTTCTAATCAATGGCATACCCTCCTCTACCTTTCATCCTACTCAGGGCATCAGGCAGGGAGACCCCCTCTCCCCTTTTCTGTTTGTTATCATGGCCGAAGGTTTAGGTCATAGTATCAGGTCAGCTCAACAATCAATGCGTCTCAGAGGCCTCTCCTTCCATAATTTCCCTGCTTTCACCCACCATCAATTTGTAGATGATAACATGCTTTTCATGCATCCTTCGGTCCAGGAGGCGTGCCAGCTCAAAGCCCTCTTGACAAACTTCTTGGAGGCCTCTGGAGCTTCTATCAATAACACCAAATCTCAAATATTTTTCTTTCATACCCCCTCTGCAATTAAGTCAGCCATAATCCGCATTCTGGGTTTCTCTTCAGCTAAACTCCCTTCTACTTATTTAGGTGCTCCTCTGATTTCCTCAGCCCTAAAGCACTCATCCTCGAGAATCCTTTTAGAAAAGCTAGAGGTGCGTCTTTCCTCTTGGACTCATAGATCTCTTAATATGGCAAGCCATCTTGTCCTCATAAAAGTAGTTCTTCAAGCTATGCCTTTATACCTATTCTCCATCCTTGTTGTGCCCAAATGGGTTCTTAAAGAAATCATCACTCTCCAAAGATCATTTCTTTGGGGCAATAATGGCCTCAGGTGAAAGTGGGCTCTAGTCAAATGGACTACGGCTTGTCTTCCAAAGAAAGGAGGCAGTATTGGTCTGCGAGACCCCTCTCACAACAATGAAGTTATGGGGGCTCGAATCTGGTGGAAATGGCTAATTGAACCTCCTACCCCTTGGGCCTTGCTATGGATGGCTAAATATGCTAGAAATTGTCCAATGGAGGAACTAATTAGATTATCAGAGATCATCCCAGGTTCAATCATGTGGAATTCGGCCAAGCAGCATAAGAATCTCATTCAACAGCAAAGCTTTTGGGAAGTGAAGAATGGTAGCAATGCAAGGTTTTGGGAAGACTCTTGCCAGTAGATGCCCAAACTCAAAGACCAACTCCCTCTCAGTCTTCATATGGCATAGGATATGCACCCTTTTGATACGGTGGGAAACTTTTGGGGGACCTCATCAAACCAAGGGTACAGAGGATGGCTCCAAGCTTCTCAAATCATGAGACACAAGCAGAGGCAAGTCCAACAAATCCTGGACACAGAATTAATGAAAAGGAAAATTCAATACTCTGAGGAAAAGGACATTCTTAGGTGGGGATATGAAGAAAAAGGCACCTTTTCTATGAGAGAGGCCTACAATATCCTTATAAAGGAACACATGGGGTTAGATCCGCTATGGAGCAAAATATAGGACCCCTCCATATGGCCAAAAGTGTCCACCTTTCTTTGGCTCCTCTGCCACAACAAGATCCTCACGTGGGACAATCTAAGAAAAAGAAATTTTCATGGACCCTCCATTTATCCCAACTGCAAACAGAATGAGGAAACCATAAAGCATCTGATGCACTACTATCCATTGGCACAAAAGCTTTGGCAAAAGATCAGTTTCCGCTGCCAAAAGAATGGTAGATCTAGCGAAGATATCACTGCTACTATGCGCAACTGGGACCACAACCCATATCAAAGTAAGATCTTAAATCTTCTCTGGAAGCTCATCCCAGGCTTTGTCTTATGGGCCATTTGGAAGGAGAGAAATGGTAGAAGATTCAAGGATCACACCAGATCGCTGGAAGATATCTAGAAAATAATCCACCAAAATATTGAAGAAACCATATCCCTCAAGACCTAGTATCAAGAGGATTTCCCTATTACTCCCCAAGAACAATTAATTTGGAATAATTGGAATTTCCAAAGGAAGCAAGATCAGTTAATCAAAGGAACAAAGCCGCCGAAGAGCCACCTGCCTGCGCAATGGCTACCTCCCCCCATGAATTTGTTCTAGTTAAATTTTGATGGGGCCTCAAAAGGTAACCCAGGGAATTCTGGCTTTGGTGGAATCTTCAGAGATCACAAGGGAGCTCCTATCTTAACTTTCCTAGGTTCAAGAGGATGGGATACCAATAACTCAGCTGAATTGGAAGGTTTATGGCAAGGGCTACTCTTGGCTCAAGGTAAGGGCCTCTTTCCTCTGATAATAGAGGGAGACTCTCAAATCATTATCAAAATGGTCTCAAGAATCCTACAAGGATCCCCATCCTAGAAGGTAAGCAATAATTGGAGAATGGAAAATAGGCTACAGCCTATTGAATGCTGGTTTTCTTCCCACAGGGCGGTCACTCTGAAACACATTCGCAGAGAAGGGAACAAAGTCGCGGACTTACTAGCTAATATGGGAGTTGACTGTGGGATGCATCTACATGTTGGATCAATCTCTCGCCTAGCCTTTGAATCTCAACTCTTGGACTTTAATAATCTAGTGCAGAAGGAAATGCCACAGATGGACGAAGCATCCCCGGATGCGGGTGGCACTATGGAATTAAATGAACCTCATGCAAGTTAATAAATCCAGGTACTGCCAGCTACAGGGCAGTGTGGCCTCCGAGATTTTCACCTCGCGCAAGAAGAAGGTAGTTATGAATGAAGGATATTGCAGGATTTTTGCATTAACGAAGTGTGCGCTTCAACGCAGCACTGTGATTGTTATAATCATGTTGACCCTCTGTGCTCAATTCACTCCTTGCGCTCAGTCTTACGGCTCCAGGCTATGGTTTGATATGGGTTTTGGAGATAGGCAGAAGCTTGCAAATAGAAGCAAGCTTCAGGCAGGCTCTTTAACTCTCTGGGAAAGTTTCGAACGCGCCAAGGCTCCCTACAGAAGGATCAGAACGATGATAAGGGGTAAGTTATCCAAGGCTCTTGATTGGTCGTGCTGCTTTTCCGTCTCGAGTTTTCTCTGTGTGTTTAATCTGGTCTCTGGGTCATTCTGGCCATACCGCTGTTCCTGCCTTTGGTCTCTCTGTGCCTTCCCCTTCGCTTGTCATAATGGTGTGCCAAAGCAGGCGGAACCGCTCTAGGGGACGTCGAGGCAGCGACAAACAACCTTCTGTCGGTCATTTTGGGGACCCTCCTCACTCACCCATTAATCTTACCTCATTTCACGAGGATTTGCCTCCCTTGAGCCGTGGGCGCAAGCCTATTCCAAATAGTGCTTTCCAAACAACGCATTTCAAATTTCAAAGCAATTTGAACAAGCCTCTAATTACTGCTCACATTACCATAATCCTTTCGAAAGAAGAAAATCAAATCTCCCCTCTGTCTTGCATTTCTCCTAATCCTTCTCAAAGCAATGAGCATTCTATGGATGAAGGAGGTCCGGAAATTTGGCAAAGTGACAAGCATGGTGAGGAGGACATTCCGCCCATAAGCATTCCACCTCTTGAGGACATTTGCCCAATTGCTGGGGAAGGGACCATAGGTGCCACAAGTCATTCCTTGGCGAACCCTGTCAGTGAGACGGATGGCAATGAAAGTGTTAGGATTGGCAGCGCGTGTCGGGTTGCGGAGAAGACTCCTGGGGAGGATATGGAAGCATAATGCCACCTGTGACCGTTTTTCTCCTTTTTGTTTTTGGTGCTGCTCACATGGCCACCTCCAGGCATTTCTGCTCACAGTCAAGGATCAAGATTGTCAGTCTGCGGTTTTGGCTTCCTTCCGGGGAAGTGGTGGTCCTCTCACTGGCTGGTTTGCTGAGAATTTCTGCTTCTCTGCTTCCAATATATCTTTCTTCTTTCTACAAGTCTATATCTGGGTATAATGTGAGTTTTCTAGCACTATGTAATTGCTATCCCTAGTTTCTTTTTATAATGGGGCAGTTCTGCTGTGTTCAGTGCTCTCGAGCTCTGACCCCTGAAGCCTCAACTCCATGTAAAAATATTTTGCTTTAGAGCTAATAGAATTTAGTCATTGCAGAGAAAAAAAA
>APFE030195800.1:177167-189354 GCA_000404065.3 Pinus taeda | reverse complement strand
ATTATATAACATATATATATTATACACATCAAACACATTGAAAAAATAAAATAAAAAATTGAAAATTCAAACAAATATATATATTCATAAACCATATAATGGTGTCCTTTCATGTTAGATGTTATGGTTTAATACAAAATTAGAACATTTATATCTAAAAACACATGACCATTAATTGTAAACATTGCTTTTTGACCCAACGTTTTGTATCCCATTAATTTTGTTTTGCATTTTATTCACCTTGTAGCAAATGTCACGAAGAGCAAAGGGGATACATATAATATGTGAACGTTATGTTATGAGCTCCGATAAGTAAACATTTCCACCGCGTTTCCACTTCACAAATCACAGTAAAGGAATTTATCCATACACACCCATTCTCATTAACGACGGGCCTGGACTATCTGGTCAGTTCTATCATGACAAACAGGAGTTTTATGAACATCCAGCTGATATTTTTGACATCGTTCCCTACTGTAAAGTCAACATAGGGCATGTATAACATTCTACTATGTAGGGTGAACATAATCATAAACGTATCCATGAATTCAACCAGAAAAGTCAACATTGGCCATGTATAGCATTCAACTATGTAGGGTGAACATAATCATAGAGGTATCCATGGATTCAACCATAAAACTCAACCAGATTGATATATTGGGATAGACTATCAAACGAAAGGGAAGCAAGGAGCACTTTGAAATTCAACAAATCCTCATACGCACGTCAGCGCAACTTCCATAGTCTCCTATTGCCACGTCAACATTACAAATTTAGAGAGTTTGAATTGGAGCACCAGGCTACAACGATTCCACGAGTCAAGAAGCTTAACAAACTCTAAACAAATAGACTGGCATTAAATTTTATAGTTCTCTTTGATACAATTTGGCGTTTTGTAGATATTATGGAACTAATTAAAATAACTTAGTGCTCACTGTTGCAGGAAACGAAACACTTGGAGAAGGAAGACTTGTGAAATCAGTTACAGGAAATCTCAGTATTTTATTTTCCCAAGATGGCAAGAGAAATTAATGCAACAACAACATCACGTTTTTCAATTTGTTTCATCCCAATGGTGGTCTACCCAAAGATATCCTATGGCCCTCTTGAACCTGCCGATGGAAGCATTTGCATACCTCTTGAATAACCCACCAAACTTTTAAGGATATCGTTTTCTATGGCCAATCGACTTATATTTTACTGTTTTACGAGTCTTGATATCTTTTTGAAAGATGCGAATATCATTCTGGTTTAATTATGTTTATGCTATTAGTTGCATTTGCGAGTATAAAGAGCAGCTAGGATTAGCATACCAATTTGCCAAAATTAGCCAACAATTATGACAGAAGAAGTGCGAGATAGTGACGTCCTAGGGATTAACATCACTAATTAGCAGAACAACTTTCTTCAGAGATGAAGACTTTGAAGGTGCGAAGGGGATTCAAACTATTCGTCGGCATACCAATAAACAAGATCACTTTATAATTTTCATTGATTCTAGAAGATATGGTCATTGAAATCAAAGATGAACAAACTTGTATTATTTAAAGGAGCCCATGGTCATTGAAATCAAAGATGAACAAACTTGTATTATTTAAAGGAGCCCATGGTCATTGAAATCAAAGATGAACAAACTTGTATTATTTAAAGGAGCCCATGTAATGTTTGAGGGATTCAAACTATTCGTTAGCATACCAATAAACAATATCACTTTTATAATTTTCATTGATTCTAGAAGATATGGTCATTGAAATCAAAGATGAACAAACTTGTATTATTTAAAGGAGGCCATGTAATGTTTGAGGGAGAGGGGATCAATGGATTGATAGGTCTGCAGTGCTATAGAGATAGGAATATAAGAAGCTTAGTAGGCTATTGCAGTAGGATGAAGTCTCTAAAAATAGAGGAAGTGATTATGATCTTTTCTCTTTTTTTTATTCTTTTAAAAAAAAAAAATTCAAGGAAGAAGAAAGGGAAGCCTTACTAGCAACTTCAACAGTTTTTTTGTTCCTATTGCAATAGTTTTTTCACATTTTCAAATCATGAGTAGGATGTTTCTATAATTATGTAATTTGAATGTTTAATGAGAGTAATATTCTACACATCTATGGAGCTTGAATGTTAATTTTATTGTGTTGAGCTATTGCATATTTAGATCTAGTGCTTAAGGAATATTTAGGAGAACAAAGAGAATCCCTTGTCTAGTTTTCTTGAAATATTAAGGCACTCACCATATTGTTATGATTTGAATGTTTTTAAATTATTAATGATATCATTTTTCTTTTAAGCATTAGATCTCTTTTTATTTTATTCCCATGTGATTAGATTAGTTTAGATTTAGTAGATTGGTTATTATTTCTTTGCATTATTGAATTTAGTCATGGAAACCATCTCTCAGATATTATTGCATTTATATCAATTTGTCAATGGGTTATATCTACACTACATTTAGAATTTAGGATCACTTGAACTTTAACAATTTCTTTCTAGAAAGAGGAAGAAATGTCTATGAATAGTTATCCCAAACCCCTTGGATTATTAAGGAACCCATGTTGTGGATGTCTCCTCTTGTTTTTGAGTGGTCATTTATTACCTTAGATCAGTAAGATAGCTTGAAGATGTTGACAATGACAAGTATTTTCACTAGTGGGATCAATAGATCATCTTTGTATATGGTTATCGATATGTAGATGTCAACTTTTGTGAAGACCTTGAGCTAATTGTACTTCTAGATGCTACTTGGGGTGACATTCAAAAGGCATTTTTACTTTTATTTTATTTTGTTTTCAATTTTATTTTTTTAATTTTAAATGAATAAAAAATAAAAGGACTTTTGGATATGAAAAAAGTACAAAAAAAATATGTGACTTTTACATATATTTTACAAGTGAGGCTTGAAGGATTACTAGGTCATAGGCATTGTAATTGATTGCTAGGGCCATGATAGAGGAGATGTGGAGAGAGTATTATGGTAAGTCCATAGGAACTTGGAGTGGTTAACACTTCAGATGGCATATAGTGAAGACCTTCCCAAGGGTATGCAACACTACATGGTTGGAGTACCACATGTGTTGGTATGATTTTTTGTGTTGGGTATAAAATTCCAAATCCCTAACTTTGTAGAACAATAGTCCACTTTTTGTAGTTATCAGAAAGATATTTATTAATTTTACATGATTGTGATAATGTGATTTTTTTATTTTATTTTATCATGCTTTAATGTGATGAATGAAATATGTGACAATCTAAAACATAATTTGTTGTAGCATCAACAATTTGCATTACTCAAATAAACCTTTAATACAAAATAGAATATTGCACTTGGTATTCATCATTAAGCTAAGATGGTACCAACTACAAGTCTATTTGAAATACTAGAGATCAAATTCCACAAGAAATGGCTTCTAGGTGTAGCTCAACAATAAAACAATATTCAAATATGTTCTTAGTGATAACATTGATACAAGCACCACCAAAGATTATCCACTATCCAATTGGATAATATATCACCGAAGATGCAAAATCTAGGCACTTAGTGTGATGAGTGGCACTATTAGTGAACCCTACTTATACTATCATCATCCATTGACATCTATCAATAATGTTAAAACCATGATATGTAAAATCAATAAAAACTCAAATATAACCTGAATTACATTATCATATACAAAACCAATAAATTGCTTGCTAAAAAGTTAAAGCTTAATATTGCTTGATATAGATCCCATTTCACGGCTCAACAAGCACTTTTCCATCATGATCAACTAGTTCATAAGCTCCCTTCTTAAGTGTGTGCCTCACTATGTAAGTTCCATACTACATAGACTTAAACTTACCTTCCCCTACAGCATCATTGTCTTAGTCATAGACAAAAACAAGGCGTCCCTAAGAGAAACCTCTAGAGACTTGTGAACTTGACATATCTAAACAAATATTTATTTATAACTTTAGAGATGGTAGTCTCCCTTCTTAAGTGCATGTCTCACTATGTAAGTTTCATACCACATAGAATTAAACTTACTTGCCCCTAAAGCATCATTGTCTTAGTCATAGTCCAAAACAGGGCGCCCCTCCTAGAAACCTCTAGAGACTTGTGAACTTGACATATCTAAACAAATATTTATTGATAACTTTAGAGATGGTACTTCACACTCAATGGAGAGAAATGATTCGACAACATGAATGAGTAGGAAAGGAGTGAACCTCGTAGTAGTATTAACTAATGTTTGATATTTCGAGAGCAAAGGATGCAATATAACATGCCAATTGTACTTACTCTCATTAATCATTCTTTGAAATATGGTTTTCAAGGATTTATTGACAACATCTACCTCCCCATTCGATTTCAGACAAGAAGGAAATGAATGTTCCCATTCAAATCCCAAATTGGAATCCAATTCTCACATCACCCTATTTTGGAAATGACTACTCATAATCTCCCTAGGCGCATAGAATCATGTTATGAATTGGTTAAAACTATAAGTGCATTGTCTCACTATCATTAGAAAAAGTTGGGATGGCCTCAACCGACTTGTTAAAGTGATAGACATCCACAATAATGTACTTATGCCCTTTCACCAAAGGGATAGGTAGAAAATTTCACCCCCTAACTTGGTGAACAAATTCATAGTGACAACAACAAATAGTGAAGTTGGATATGCACACATATTTCTTGTAAAAATTTAGCAAATATGACACTTTCCAGCATATTCAATGCAATATTTGAAGATTGACAACTAGAAGTAGCTGTAATGAAAAATTGTTACATTATGGCCAGACCAAATTATGACCACCATACGCTCCATTGTTGCAATTTCTCTTCATGCTCGTTAGTTAAACAATAATGTAATTCTAACTCTATCCCATGATGGTAAAGCTTGTGAGTAATTATGAAGTAAATCATAGCCAAACTTTGAATGAAACATTGATCATCATGTGAGAAGGATGGTGGAAAATTCAAAGTATAATTATACATGAGGACATCCCCATACCAAGGATCATATGAGGAAATGAGAAAATATTTTTCTAAGGAACAAATCCTCATAAAAACTCATCTCATTTTCTTGAGGTGACATTGATATTATTTCTACTAATACCATATATTTTTTGAAAATTTCTCATGTGAACTCAAAGATCAAATTCTTGTAAAATCACAATCCATTTCTTAAATGCCCCTTGCCCCAACCACTCACCTATTTAGGACATATTGAAATGGATCAACATCTGTAATTACAATGGTTTTCTTGAACATAACATAATGTTGAATTATCTCGATAACATGTACTCCAACCAATTCAAACTTCTCCACATGCAAATATTTGAGTTTAGGACCCATCAAGCCATGACTTAGGGAATAAATGACATACTCTTTGATCTAGTTAACCTCGTGAACTAGAACTATATTAATTATATATTATGTCACTGCATGATATAAAAGGAAATCCCTACTATAGTTTGTAGGATTATGGAATGGAGTTGAAGCCAATGCATTTTTCAAATCTTCGAATGATCACATAGAATACTAGTTTCATATAAATGGGACCAATTTTTTCAACAATCACATGAATCCCTTGCTTATCTAAGCATAATTTACAATAAATCATCACAAAAATTTATATTTTCCTTAAAGAATCTAAATTTTATGAATGTGAGATGGGGAGGAAACTACACTATTACCTCAACCTTTATTGGATTTACCATGAACCATTCATTCAATATGATATAGCATAATAAACGATTATAATTCACATAAAATATGCATTTTGTGGGTTCAACCAAATTTCATAATAATGAAATTTATCAAAAAATTGATGGATGTGAGTGGGATGATCATCTCTCTTGCGAGACTAAGAATATCATTAACATAAGCCTCCACAATATGCATGATGTCATGAAAGGCATAGGAAATGGCCCACTGAAATGTGGCTCCAACATTTTTGTGGTCATTAGGGCATCTTATGGTATGAAAATGTTCCCAAAGAACATATCAAATCCATATTATGTTGGTATTTGGGATTGATTTCTAGTTGATTGTATCAAAAAAATCCATCCATAAAGGAGAATATCCCACTTGTGACAAAGTTGTCAATAATTTGATGAACAAATCATGGAGGGAAGCTATTCTTTGTGCAAGCCTTATTTAAATGATGAAAATCCATGCATGCCATAGTGGTCCCTTTGTTTTTATCTATGAGAATAGTATTTAAAACCCATTTAGTTAGAGGAATTAGGTAGATGAAGCCTGCTATGAGTAGTTTCAGTACCTCTACCTTTATGTTTGTAACCTTTCTAGGGTTAAATAATTAAAGATTTTATCTAAGAATGTTTGCATTTTTGTATGTCTTGATCTCCTTTTGAACAACGCTCGAGTTAATTGTAGGAATCTCCTTATAAGGCCAAAGAAAGACATCGTGAAACTCTTTAAAGAGTTTAGCATAGATATAGACCTCTTCATAGGAACAACCTACAACAATAAAGACATTTTCTACAAAGTCAATATTCTTCGAAATGTTGACCGGCATAATTGTGGAAATATTTTCCATGTTCCATTTGGCATATATAGAATATGATTCAAAATGGTTCAAAGATTGATCTTAATTTTCAAGCATGATCAAATGGAATTGACCATTTTCTACCCTATGAAACACTAGGAGAAAATAAGAACAATGGTGTGTATCTTCCCATGGTCCTTTTAAGGTGAGTCACTACTTTAAGGATTTCCAAATCAAATGGAAAATTAATATGTAGGAAATTCATTAAAAGGGTGGAATCAACAACCCAAATAGGCAATGTACAAAGATACAAATCTTCCATTGCCTGGTCAACCAAGACGATATCACGCTTTGACCCTGGTTGAATCAGTGCCCATGACCACTGCCACTTCTTCAGTTTCATCACAACCTCAACAAGGACCAGCTCCTATTGCAAAATCATCTAGTTAGGGGGTCAAAGCTAAAAGTAAAGTTTCAATGGACAAGGCTCCCCAAGCTCTTGCAGCCCCTAAGGCCCCAAAGCTGACACCCCCGTGCACTTCTTGTGACATTGTTGGGAATGCCACCAACAATTGTCTTGAACATACTCAACTTAAACTGTTGGTTCATGAAGCATTCCCTAAGTCAAATATTCCGGAAGTCCATGTTAACATACCGGTCCCACCTAAGAAACTCAAAATTCTTCGCACAAACCACCCTTGTGCCATTAGTGATCTTCATGGTCGCTATTCCCATTGTTTCCCTTTTCTCGATGAGTTTCGCGATTTCCTTGGCGTGATTCATGAATACGAGGTCACTCATAGTGGAACCTATGCTCCTATACCTGTGGATTCTAGTACCACCAGCCAACCAAAACAGGGAAAGTCTGGCCCTTCTATTTTGATCTCTCCCCCCGATGTTGAGATGACAAACACCACAAGCCCTATTCTTTACCTTTCGTCATCCTTGAGTTCCTCGCCAGCAAACCTTCCTGAGGTTGATACACACATTTCTATCGAACATTTTTTGATAGAATCCAAGGTCTCAACATCAGTAGACCCTTTGTCTACCAGTCCATCATCTTCCATTGAAGACAATGCGTATGTGAACCTTATTCCTCAGGTTGATGCACCAGGTAATGCCGCCACATCATGTAGTCAGTCTTCCTCCCATTCACCTATCTCCCAGCTTGATGAGGACACCATGGAAGCTATGTCTACCCTTGATTAACCCTACCCTTGAGTAAGGGGATTTCCTCCATGAGGATTTCAAAGTCCATCTCCTTCCTAATTCACCCAATGTGCTCTACCTCTAGAAATATTTCTCACAACACATCCCTTTGATTTGCATGTCTTTATTTCTACGATAAATTTAGGTAGATTGCATCATCTCATATGTTGTCGTTTGCACCTTTCAGATGGATCCATCATCCACACCTTATATCATCCATGCCGATGGTGTGAGTCGCTTCTCCCAGAATCTAGCCTCGGCGGCCTAGGCCATTTTTACCCTCTTTCATACATTAGTCCTGTCAAATGGCATGTGCATTGGATCTGCCACCAATAATCAGGCCGAATATGACATAGTGATAGGTTTTTTAGTCGATTCCCTCACTCATCGCATCCTTCATCTTCATGTTCGTTTAGATTCCTTACTACTTATGAGGCAATTGAATGATGTGTATCATGTTCATAACCAAGTCTTATTTAGAAAATATCTACAAGTGAAGCTATTGGTACGTGAATTTGAAACCATTACTTTCAGTTATGTGCTTAGAGCCTAAAATCACTATGTAGACACCATTGCAAACAACATTCTGTATTGGCATTTATCACATGTATACCACAGACGATAACCACACAAATAGTGAACCATCATCGTCATACAAAATGCATAGTCATATCATGTGTCATAAATGTGTTTGGAGCCATAGCTCTAAATAAATCCAACATGCCCATAGCATGTTACAAAAATCACAATCAATGGGACCCACATGTCCCTGCATCTAGTCATTGTCTGGCTGATCTCACACCAAAGGCTTTACTCCACTTGCACATAGATCACATACTTCCTAACTTGCCATCACCACATGCCACATGATACCTTGCCACTCTGAGGGAATAATGGTGCACTCATCTGTATATCGATCCTCTAAGTCATGCCATCTATGCTCTAAAACCCCAGTCAAGAGTACATCAAACCTACGATGAAAATAAGCAAGCAGCGCAGTATCCTTTGGACCCTATTGTGATGATGATGTCCCCCAATCTGTAGCCCTATCCATTGCAGCTCGGCCTGCATATCCTACCGACTTTACTAGTGTTATATCTACATACAACATATTTCAAACTCAGTACCATATACATGTTACAGAAATTTAAAATGCACCATAAAACATAGCAACTTAACACTTGTCGTCTGGTCCCCATGCTCGCCCGAGCAGAAGTGGTAAGTAAGGATCCCCTTGATAGTTCATCCTGCTATAAGTGTAATTGTAAATGCAAAGGGGCATCTCATCCCAATGTGTGAAAAAATCGGGTCAGAACACACGTCCGACTCCCCCTCCTCCTCCTCTCCATAGTATCTGCCCCCACCGACGCATCCTGGGCTTTTGTGGGCCCCATCTTGGATCTGTACATAAGGATGGATAGTGGGTATCTTCTGAAAGAAGAATGCACATAGTACTATACCAAAAGCACAGTCACGATTCACTTTCCTCTTGTAAAGACTCAACTATCATTTCACCGATGACAACGTCATCTGGCCCCACCCATAGAAGGTCCTAGCCAAAACACTCTCAGCTAACATCATCTACCCTCCAGTAATGTGGTGGAACCCTTGGCTGCCCAAGACCTATAGCACAGTTGTGGCAACAGCTTGTGTCTCTAGCCTCTCTAGATCAACAAGTGGGATAGTTGTGCCCTTGACATGAACACCCCATCGACCATGGCACTCCATGAACTCAGTAATGTTCCTCCCATGAGGTAACACTGGATGAATATCCCCCACCACTCTGAGGGGAGGAAGTTTTTTCAAGAAGTAAATATCTTATAATGTGAGCATGATCTCGTGCGCCTGCACAACAAAGACATCCTAGTCTGGATCCCAATAGCTCACAATTATCGATAGCAAGGGCTCACCTGCCCTCATCAGTGGGTTCTCTACCAACTTGAGAACCCCATAATGAGCCAATGCCCCTCGAACTGTCTGATCCCCCTGGATCTTGGATCAAGGAGTATCCAAATCTTGTTCACGCCAGCTGATTTTCAGCTCTTCCATATCTGCAAAACACCACATGTATTTTCAGTTCAGAAAAGAAAACAATTGACTACATTGATCAACCTGTAGTCCCCACCAAGCCAGTAGACCAACCCTTCTTCCAGCCACAAACCATAGTTTTCAGCCCAGAAAGTGCGATCTCATAGGTTTCCATCTATTTCTTCTGAGCCATATCACATTTCTTTACCTAGAAAGTGTGATGCGACTGTGAGCAAGGGCAAGGGTCCCCAAGGGAGTTTCCAGGTGCCAAAAATCAGGAAATAAACTGATGAAATTGAAGAAATGAGTAAGGCCACCTACCTGAAAGTCGGAGATCATGATTTCGACGATCGGTTTGTCCTCTACGATCTCCACAAGATTTAGGGCCTTTTCCTCCTCTCCACATTCACTACAGCTCACTTAGCAAATGAATCCAAATTGGAGGGAAAACGTCCTTTCATAAAAAAATCCACAATTTTTCTGTCACCCATTGCAACTGGAACGTATCTCAGTTTGACGAACCGTTAGCACTATTGGAAATCTCTCACCAAGCTCTATAATGAGTCTTCATCAGTTTTTGATTATTTGACCCTTCACCCAAAGACCATTTTTCCAAGAAGGGTCACTTTGTCACCTCTCAAAATCAAATTTCATCATAAAGAGACACCTGTACTTTGAGGTCCACCTCCTCTTAACACTTGTCATAGCATATGTGAATTTTCGTCATGAGTGACCATCATTTACTCATTTTCTCATGGTCCCCATCGAGCCTAGTTTTTGTAGCAGCGTCATCGAGTCACCCTTGTTCATAGCATCTGCGATGAGTCACCCTTACATCCTTGAACTTTATTTCATGTCCCATCATATCATGTCACAGTATTCCATCCATATTTGCATATCATTCATCCTATATTGCCCATTTTGGCCTCTAGTCATACTGTCCCCATCCCCTTCGGAGTTGAGTCAATTGTTTCCAGGTCAACCATGCACTTTATGCTCTAACAAGGGTAGTCATTTGCTTTTCCCTTAGTCCCACTTTTCCCCACTATCCCTGGTGTTATTCCATCAGACACACTACTATTTTTCGTCGTGCTTTAGTTGAGGATCCTCATTACCGCATCTATCATGAGCCCTATTCTATCGGCATCAGCTCATTTATTCTAGAATAATCGCCTAAAGGGTGGTGTATCTCGGTTCTAACTTCCATTCTTGTTTGGAACCTTGGATCAAGTAGAGGGTCTCATTATTGCCCTTTGACATGGTCATTCCATGTTCACAATCCATACACTTGATGGTCTAGTGATGCAAAAAACTATACCAGTGATTCCCGGTTGTGCATTAGATGTTTTAGAACTCATGAGGGGGTGGCCATTTAGGTAGCCCTCCACATGCATGGATTCATACCTACTATGCTACAACCTCAGATGCAGTTCCACAGACTTTATGGATTCGGTTCCTACCAATCACAATGTTTATCACATGTACATCTCCTCTAGATGATCCATTCAGTTTTGCAGAGCCCTTCCTTGTTCAACAGGGCTTCTCCGGTTGTTCTACCTTCCCTCCCACCCATTTTATTGAGGGAAGGGTCATTATATCTCATGTACTTAGATATTATTGTATTCATTCCTGCCTCATGCTTTTACTAGGTGCATTATGTCTATGAGACACATTGTATTATTTTCTGGCTCTGTAATGCTAGCATGTCATGTACCATTCAGCAGGTACTTCATTGCTCAATTTCATATTTCTGGCCAAACCATTATTTTTGTACTAAGTTATCTCGGCGGGTATGGGTATGCCTCCCCCGCCTCATTGAGGTCTAGTAACACAACATAAAAGAGACTTGCATTAGTCTCGCCCTCTCTGTCACTATACTTTCTCATCTTTAGCTTCATTGGTCTCTCTCTCTCTCTCTCTCTCTCTCTCTCCTTGACTCCCCTGCATTATCTGAGTGATTATGTCTTTACAATGTACTTCGGTCATACATTTTTCTCCTAACACTTGTACGTTGGGGGGAATCTATTATCACCAAAAACTTGATCATCTAGCCTAATTTACTATATGGATCAAAGTATACCATGTAACGCCAATTTTACCCTAGTAAAATTGCTTTCACTGTGAGAAATTACCTAATAAACCACCTTTATTAAGTAATTTATAGTTAAACCCATAAAGAATAATTAAATAAATCACTATTTATTTGATTTTCTTCTAGGAATAATTAATTAAACCATTTTTTATTATTGTTCCTTGTTAAATTTGACCCAATCATTAAAAATAAACAGATAAATCATTATTTATCTTCTTTTTCTCTAACAATAACTAATTAATCATTAATCAATTACTATTCTTTGTTAAATTTGACTTAATCCCTTATGAATAATTAAAAAATCATTATTTGTTTATTATTCCTTAACTAATTCCTTTTGAGATAATAAATAAAACATTTATTTATT
>APFE030195800.1:149667-172167 GCA_000404065.3 Pinus taeda | reverse complement strand
TGTAGACAATCCTTTATAAAGACATAAATGATCCCTCTAGTCCTATGGGAGGACCTAGTAACAAACTAGACAAATATGTGCAAGATTTCCTAGTTTATATAAAAAATTACAAAGGAAGATAGATGACCTACCTCACTTTGATGTTAACACCTGTTTATTTCGTTCTCAATCTTCTCGCTTCTAAGTTCAATCATCTCTACTTCATTATGGATGCCTGCAAGGAATATCAAACAAAGGCGACAAAGACATACATAGCATAATTCACTCTAACATAAATTATGTGACAAATCAAGGGGTATCACACTAAATGAGTAATGATTTACACATTTATGGAAAGGAAACACATAATGTATTATTAATAGAAATTAAGGGCAGCATACAACCACTTAAGCCTTGATGGTGGAAGCCTCTTTTGGATGAGTTTCCAATTCCTAGCCAAGACCTTCAAGCACTCCTTCTCCTTTGCAAAATGGGAATCATTTAAGCATAGTTTCAGCATAGGATGGAAACCAATCAATAACAAACTAGTAGCTAACAAAAAATAGATGGTAGGTGTTTGATTGGTAGTGAAGGAGAGGGAGTTGAGGATCCATAAAAGGAGGAAGAGGTTCCCCATTTCAAGAGGAGGATCCATGAAAGTAGGATCAAGAACTAGGAATGGGAGGTCTCGCTCTAATCCTCATTCAATTGCAACCAAATCGTCACTCTCGAGACTTCTAGTAGGAGATGATTTTCCTCCATTTTTGCAAAAATATCTGAAAGAGGGCTAGCATGGATTTTCCTATCAAAAGGTAGACTGCGAGCGCTAATCACTAGTTATACAAAAGGTTACCAACACAGTTTTATCTGCTAAAAGTAACGCTCGCCTTGTATAAAATTCTTTTGGAGAAGTTCTTCAAAACTTATTCAAGGCAAGTCTTTTCTTCCTTTGGGGATTCGTCTCACCATGTTTCATGGTGAATACATTGTTTTCTAGAGGTTTCATCACTTTGCCACACTTGTGACATTTACGACACAAAGTGCGACACTTAGGATATGAGACTGGAGTGTGAAACAATATTGTATAAAAATCACTTCTTGTCATGAAATAATCACTTAGAGGGTAATGCCTTGCTTGTTGTTCCAATGGTTTGTTTCATCATTTTGTCAAAGTATGCTAAGTATGACCACAGTTCAAGTTCATCACAAGTCCACCTTTCTCCCTGACTTGGCCATTTTTGGAAAATATTCCCAACCAGGAAACTTAACTCCACCAAGCCTTGACTGAGTTATGCACTGTGCATTCTCAACCCTCATTGATGTGACTTTACTACCTAGAACTGCACAATACACAGTCATTGTCCTCTAGCACAGTTGTATTGTGTAATTATGGATCCTAACAACCTTCCTTGACCCCTGGAATTGCACATTTGTGCCTTCGAGTCTGCCTTGAACTATGCACTTCGCAATTTCAGTCCTAAATCTTTTCCCTTTCCTAGGAACCCCATAATGCGTAGAGATTCGAGCCTCCCTTGGCCTCAATAACTGTGCAGATGTGTCCTCTAGTTGTCCTCCCTCAGCTAGAGCTCATTGTCCTCAAGAAATGCTTAGATTTGTCCTCCAAGCCTCTTTGCTGACCAATCCTCTTTACCTCTAGAAACTACATAGATTTGTCTCCCAGGGTCTCATCCCGCATTAGCCACTGTCTGCATGAACTGTGAAATCCTGACTCCTAGTGGCCACTGCGCAATTTTTCTCCTCAATGAGGACTGTGCTCAAAATTTCCTCAATCAAACTTGAGTTGCACTTTGTGTAGTATTAGTGACCAATCTCTCTCCCTGCCAACTGGAACTGCGGAATGCATAGTTACTAAGCCCTCTTTCCCATCTTGTCACTTTCCTTGAGCTCAATTCATGGATAGTAATGCATCATCTTAGACTAGGGATTTTTTGGATTGATGTTATCCCATGATGAGTGAATTGCAGGGAGCATGTACACGATCAAGTCATGGTGAGATGATGACGAAGGAGAAGAAGGAGGGAATAAAGCATAGAGAATCACTTGTAGTTGAACGAATGGGTGAAACTATTAGGACCAAACAAAGGGACACAAGTTTTCAACCAGACTGAAAATCATTGAAGACCCGACATCATCAAGCTATTCGGGGGAAAAGAGAAAGCATATCCAATAACACATCTATCAGTCAGCAACAATAGTGACTTGAGATTCCCACACCATTAATTCATTCGATGTTAGTAGTTTCGTGTCAACTAATGTCACGAGTTTTCATATGCCACATAACTATTGTGGGCCATTTATATTGTAAGTCAAATGTAAAGTGAAATTCCAATGGACACATAAGAAAATGACGAGTCATGTAAGTTGAAAATTCATAAGAAGTTGAATAGCCACGAGGGTAGTCAAAGAGTCACAAAGGGGAAGAATCACCCTTTGTTATATATACCCCCTCATTGTATGAGCAAAGGAATTTTCACCTTTCTTCCTCCCGCGTGGCATTAGAAAGACCAGCTAGTTCTTTGAGGAGCAAGGAGTGGCTCCAATGTCCCACTACTGGGGCTAGTGATGTACAATGTAAATATGTGTCTTCGAACTCATATGTTATTATTGTCCCATCCTTGTGGACTATTACATAGGTCACTAGATAGATATTTCTTTACTTATTGGTTCTAATGACTCTCACATCCACTATGGACTATTCCACTAGATGTTAGGTGGACCTTCCCTTGTTTGTTAGTTGTAACGATTGTCACCTCTACTGTGGACTATTCTTCTGGATGCTAAACAAGTCCTTCTGGTTCATGTGTGTCTCTTTTTGGGTGGTACTATTACCTCTCACTTAGAGACTCACTTTTCTCCCCCTTTTTGCAATAAGAGAACCTAGACATAGTTGTGCTGCACATTCACCAGACACACTCACCTTGCTTTTTGAAGATATGATTGCATCAATCTCTTGTGCTGATAGCTAGAGCCAAGGAAAATATTTAAGGATTTGGAAATCAGGCCTTTATACAAGATGTCACTCCTACACCAAATGGTTTGAGGTCTAAATGGGACTTCATATCGAGGATATCCCCTTGGTTCACGCATTTTCAGCACCATTAACAAAATGGTGCTAGAAGGAGGGCTAGATGACAAGTTGAGCCCATTGCATCTAGTTTGAATCTCTTATCTAAAATGGCTCATCCAAATATTATACTCCCACAGTGTTTCTCCAATTTTTCCCTTGATCAATTTGTATCCCCTGATGAGCCTCTCGATCACTTGTTCAAGTTAAAGTCTAATGGCGAGGATGGAACATCCATAACTAAGCACAGTCCTGATTTTCTTAAATCTTGTGAATCTGACAAAATAGATGATGAAGAGTTATCTTGTGTGCTTTTGCTCCTCACCCTTGAAGGTCGTGCTAATAGGTGATATAGGTGTTGTCCTTGATGGCAGCTCACTCAGAGGTATGATACAGGTGATGGCAACTTAATCAGATGGCAGATCTAGTGCAGTAGGTCAAAAGAAAGGTATACGCGTGTTAAACTTGATGAAAGAGTGTATACACGCGGGTAATCAAAGAAAAAGGTGCGTATACATACACACGCAGGTTCACAGAAGGAAAGGCGCGTACATGTCAGAAAACTAAGTTTTGGTCCGTGGTATTTGGTCCATGGTATTTTGGTATTGGTCCATGGTATGTGGTCCGAAGTGTTGACCCCAGGTATTGGGTCCAAGGTATTTGCTCAACATGGTTGTGGGCCATGCTATTGAGAGAAGCCTAAACCTATATAAGGAGAAGATCATTAGGCCAAAGGAGAGGCATGCAAGTGATGAATGTCTGCTGAAGTGTGAGATCCAGATGCTGGTTATGGGTTGGTGATGGCTTGCTTGATCTGAACCAAGGTTGAACTCATGTGAAGGATGATGAATGATGGAACGGGATCTCAAGGCTTGGAATGATTATCTTTATATGGTTTTATTATGGATAGACTAGATCTATTGACGCATGTTTATTGTATGAATGTTATGATCTGGGTATGTTTTGATGTATGAAATAGTTGCAAAGTTATGAGTTAGAATTTGCAGATTTGTACACGGGTTGTCTTTGGTAAAAGTGCGTATACACGCAGGTTGGGTTGGTCCAAGTAGCGTATATAGTATGAAGTATGATATTTGAAGTTGCTATTAGATCTGGTTTTTGTTGCAGAGTTATGTAGTCTGTTCTGTGTTGTTGACAGGGTTTCAGTATTGGGTGATTCAGAGATTGATGATGCAGGTTGTATTACAATGGTGATTGTTTTATGGATCCAGTATCAAAATGTATGAAACGTGGTCCCTGGATGATCATAGGCTGGCACCTATGTACTGGTAAACATATTAGCCAGTACAAGAGCCAGGGGGTTGTAGCTCCCTTCTAGGAGCAGTTGGAAAACGAGTGAAGGTTGGATCCTTCAGTAGGCCAGTGCCTGCATACTAGTAAATAGAACGACTAGTACAAGAGCTAAGAAGGTTGTAGCCTTTTGCAGGTAGAAGCCTACGTACTAGTAAAGGACTACACCAGTACATTGTAAAAGAAGTTTCTTATTAAAGGAAGATAGAAACAAATTGCAACAAGTGGTTTTCACCCACATTGGGTTTCCACCTTATATCATGGTGTTCATGTGTGCTCTTTATGTGTGATGATCTATTCTGTTTACTGCTCATATGGTTAATAATGTTCTGATGCATTCACTGAAGATGAACTAACTAAATCATAAAGGTTACTAGATGTACACTAGTTGCTTTTAACACAGTCACGTATATACACAGATATCGTTAACTGAAGTAGCGTATATGAATCCGAGTATGAAAATGAAAAAGTATCTGATTTGCTAATACTGATTCACCCCCCTGCCCCCTCTCAGTATTATTTCTAACAGGTGCCATACCTTGCCACCTGCTTCCATTCATTCCCTTCGTCACTTCCTCCAGGAGTGATCCAGATCTTGGGGGGAGACCCCCAAGATCTAAAATATTCAAATGGATTTTGGGGGAGAACCCCCAAGATATGAAAAATTGAAATGATAGAAGAAAAAGAGGAGAATTCCCAATAAACAAAACCATAAAGAAGATTTTTATTAAAACAAATAATAACTGTAAAAGCTACATTGTGGCAGACAAACTCTCCTTTTACGAAATGTGACTTGTTACTTATAGTATTTTTCGTTTACAATACCATGGGTAAATTCCATGGGTGAATGAATACCATAGGTGGATGTCACAATACCATGGGAAAATACCATGGGTGAATGAATACTATGGGTGGATGTCACTTACAATACCATGGGTGGATGCCACTTACAATACCATGGGTAAATTCCATGGGTGGATGAATAACATGGGTGGAGAATACCATGGGTTGATGCAATTTTCCATTCAAATCATTCCTCCCTCCTTAAGAAGTAATGGTCCCCATTTCATGAAGTTCCCTCCTGCGAAGCCTTTGTTGAATTTGAAGATCCACTAAAAAGAAGGGTTTTATGTGGTTAACTCAAAACCATGATGAACGAAGATCCGAGGATAGAGATACCCTGTAATGCTTGTAACCATCTGTGATATTAACATTGTGCAGCCTAGAAAATGGACTTTGATGACAAGGATTTTGTGTGGTTGACCCATAACTACGATGTTGGTTGTTGATGAAGTAGTAGGTGCTTATATAGCACAGGGTGGGAGGGCCCGCGTCCAAAGGGAACCCACTCTGAAAGCTACTCCAGAATTAAAATGGACATAACTCAGTCAATATAACTCATAATATTTATTATAACCTTTTTTTGGAAATAGAAGGACCATTTTTCATCTTCCCATGTGTTGGAAATCCTTATCTAGACACTATAGAATCTTAGATTCACGATGCAACTTTTCCACCATCGCAAAAGTTCTGAAACAATAACTGATTTTAAATCAGCGATATCTCTGACATCCGAACTCTGATTCAACCCATATTTTTTTTTTAAATTGAATGAATTTTCAAGGGGAGCTCAGATCTACAATCAATGTTATGAAATTAAGCATCAAAATTACAAAAATAATATAAGATATCCACCATCCACGAATTGTCGTGAGAAACATTTCTGTAACATAGCTAATTTTTAAATCAGCAATATCTCCCTCATCCGGACTCTGATTCGACCAATTTGTTTTTTGAATTTGGGAATTTTTTTGCAAGAAATCCATATCTATTATTTTTTTTTTGTAAATTTTTCACCAAAAATTTCAGATCTGATCTGCAAACTCACTACCCAAAAACATTCATGCAAAAAAATGCAAAAAGAATTTCTTTTTCCTACTTGGCCCAAGAAAATTCTCTGTGGAGGACATAGCACATGCCTGAAGTTTGTCGAATATTGGTGAAAAATTTGAAACCAAAATATGCATGAAACCCTCATTCCCATGGAATCATAAACTTCTCTGATACCGTTGATTGCTTACAAAATGCCACTTGTTACATATAGTATTTTTCGTTTACAATACCACGGGTAAATTCCATGGGTGAATGAATACCATGGGTGGATATCACAATACCATGGGAAAATACCATGGGTGAATGAATACCATGGGTGGATGTCACTTACAATACCATGGGTGGATGCCACTTACAATACCATGGGTAAATTCCATGGGTAGATGATTAACATGGGTGGATGAATATCATGGGTTGATGCCATTTCCGTTTGAATGAGGGAGCTTCATCAAGCCTTCGGTGGGTATAATTAGTGAAATGTTTGTAAAATAATTAATCTCTTAATAATGGAGCCTAATGAATCAATTAAGAAATTTTTTGATTCATCCCTTCACATTTTCTATGAAATTCCGTAAGAATATTTGAATTGGGAATTCTTGAAATAAGATTTTAAATGCTTGGTTCTACTAGCTAGTCTTCCACACTTTCTTGATTTTCATGTTGCTGGTTCAAATTCTAATCAGGCATAAGGAAGTCACTCTAGACAGGTAGAGGACCAGGAAGGTGAAAGTGCTTTCAATATTTATTATGTTTTCCAAGATCCTCCATGTCAAGATGATGCACTTCTATTCTTGGATGATTGAATCTGCCAATCTTGGTAGTGAATCAAATGTAATCAATTCTTTCAATCAACCCCTAGCCTTGGGAATTAATCATTCTAATGATGATGACTTTATTGTTATATATTGTGATGAATGTCCAAGCACATCACGTGATCTTTCGGTTTCTCATGGAGATTTTAATTTAGATCTAGAACCTAGTTTGGTCAAAGAATATGTTCATATCAAAAATTCCCCTTCACCTCACTATCCCTTATGTCCAACCATTTGTACACATCTACGTGTGATAGAGATAATCCATGATCTTAATTTTATTCATCCTATGAATTATCCCCTTGATTGACACAAGGCGGTGAGGTTATCCATGATGAAATTGAAAACAATCAAATCATAGAGAACTCTTCCCACCCCTCACCATCTCTTCTCTTGCACGAGGATAACTCTTCAAATCAGCTTTCCCGTGAGATCTCACTGATTCATTTATCTTTGAATTTGTGATGAGAAGAGTCTTCCAATTTGAGAAATTTAGTTCTTGAAGTTGAAAAATATGGTAAAGTCTATGACAGATATGGTTATTATCTGATGAGCATTGGTCTTACTGAAACCAACAATAGCAGCTATCCTTAAGCCATGCATGATTTGCTTCAAGCTTCAAAATGTGATTCTACAATCCTACACCACACCTGGGAACTTCTGGGACCTTCCAGAGTGTCGAGACACTTCAACTTTTGTTGATGGTTATGTCAGGATCTCGCAACTATGGTAAGCCCCCCCAAACTAAGTCAGATCTAGTTTCTCTCACACAACCCTTATTTTTTAATGGTTTCATTCAGCATAAATCTCTTTCTCAAAGACGTTTGGTACCTCAGATGTAGTTTTTCAAACTCTTGATATTTTACTTCTAACTAAACTCAAGAATCTTTTTCAGCTCACTCATCTTCATGCAAATCTCTCGCATGAAACTCGGGTTGGGAACGTGCATCCCTCATAGAGTCTTGTAATTGTGAATTTGACTATCTCAGGGACACTCTTTGTCTGAAGGAATCATTCTTATTAAATTTCTCCCTGAATGGTAAGCTCTTGGGTCTTCTTGCAAATTTTATTTGTCCTCTCATCACACTAGAAATCACCTTGAGTGATAATGAATGCGCAAGTTGTCACATGAATCAAGTTCTTCTCCATTCATTATGTCCGCACTGGTTTCATTAATTGGTGGTCCTAACATCATTTTTAAACTCTTTTGATGGCTACAATGCTTGCACAATTTGTCACCAGTAGTGGGGAGGTTTTTTTGTCATATCTGGCTCACAAGGAACTTGGTTCGATTGTTCAGAGCATTCAAATTTGTTCAAATTGATTTTTCTTTTGTTTATTTCAAACTGAGAATCTAATGCTTCAAATAACTCATATAATAATTTTTGTGTCTTTGGTGAATGTCATTGAACTTATAATTTTCCCATCATAACATATAATGATAGATGTTTCACACCCCTTGATCTTCATTGTTCAACATCTCTCTATTCATATTTTTGTCAAGCAAGTGAGATACTTCAACCTTTACTGATGGTTATGGTAGGTCCTCACTGTCTTGACATGACTGACGAATATGATCAGATCTACTTTTTCTCAAACTATTCTCATCATGGTCCCATGCTTTCAATTGAAAACTCATATTTTCAAAGTTTTCAAGAAGGCCGTCGTGAATTTTACAATCCAATCATTGAATGATTGGAACAATCTTACATGGCAAGCTCCCTAGCAAACAACAAGTTTCAATATTTCCTTACGCTTGTTAAGGAGATCTGTGTAGATGAAGACATATCTGCAAGAAGTTTCTGATGTTGGTTTAAAAATGGTATTCATCGAAAAGGTAAGCATGTGAATCAGATAAAAGTAGTGGGTGTGACACACCTTTCTTCCCACATGCAAGACCTTCCTTTTCTTGTGCAAGCTTTTCAATTTTTTTATCTTCTAATGCACATCACTTTAAACATAGTTACTGATCAAATAAGAACTATTACCTCAAAATAGGGACTTGAGCCCAAAAATCCCAAAAAAACATGAAAAACTCCTTGAAATTGAAAAGTGTTGATGCCGAAATAAAGTTTTTTTTTTAAGAGTAAATTTTCAATATTTTTTAAAAATAACAGTAAAAAAAAATAAAATCCATTTTGTTTGGTGCAAAAAACACCTTCAAATCTAAAAGTGTTGATGTCGGAATAACGTTTTTTTAGGGGACATTTTCAACACTTTTTAGTAATGACGTTAAAAAAAAATATCGTCACTCTCAAAACTTTAAATTTCCAATGATTTTCAAGCATGACATTAACGATAAAATATCACGTCTTTGAAAACCCTTAAAGTTCCAATGATTTTTAAGCATGACGTTAAATTTAAAATATCAATTCTTTGAAAAACCTTAAAATTCCAACAATTGTCAAGCATGGTGCTAAGAAAAAATATTTATAATTGTTTTCAGCCATAACAATAAAGATAAAATATCACAACTTAGAAAAACATTAAAAAACTTGACAATTTACCAACAATGTTATTAAAACCAAAGATTATGACTTGAAAACAATCTTAAATTTTCAAAATATTTTAAGCATGACATTATGTAAAAAATTTATCCCTAAAAAACTTTAAAAATGAACAACTGAATGCAAGAGTTATTATACCAAGAGTAATTTTTATTAAATGCTAAATGTATAGTGATTTTGAAATCTTAGCCTAAGACAACTTGATACATTGCGAAAAAAATTAAAAATCAACTATTAACTTGACACGCAGTGTAGGTGAGCTCAACTCATTATAATAGAAACTTAAAGGCTAACTATGAAATTAACACATTGTAGGACAGACTCGATTCATATAACGAAAAATTTAAAATCAACTATCAAATTGCACATAACCGGATCGGGTTGCTAGACAAGCAACAACACAAAATAAAATAAAACATAAAAATCATGACAAAAAAAATCAAATATAAAAAATATATAGTAATGATTTTAAAAAAAAACTATAAATGTAAAAAAAATTATACATATCCATGTAAATAAAATACAAACCAAATAAAAGAAAAAGAAAAATAAAAATAAAATACAACATTAAAAAAAAAAAACTTAAAGCAAAAAAAAAATCCCAAGCGACCCCGAATCCCAATTGGGCGAGGGGTGCAAGGGATTCATGACAACTGTATATAAATATATATAATAAAGAAATCAACTTGTAAAAATGAAAAATTAAATAAAATAAATAAATATAAACAATAAAAAAATTAAACAATAAATATAATATAAGAAAATATCAATAAAAATAAAAAAACCATTTTTAAGTTAAAAATAAAAAAATAAACCATCATTTAAAAAATATTAAATAATTACAAAAATAAAATTAAATTAAAATAAAAATAAAAGCAAAATATATTCAAACAATTAAAAAAATAAATTAAAAATTAAATTAAAAAAAATTAAAAATTTAATTTTTTCAATATATTTTGAAATTTAAGTTTATAAAAATTAAAATTTAAAAATTTAAATATAAATAAAAACATTAAATTTAAAAAATGAAAAAGAAATTATAAAAATTAAAATATAAATAAAAAAAAAAAAAAACACTTAATTAAAATTAAAAAATTAAAAATAAATTAAAAATAAATAATTAAAAAAAAGTAAAAAAAAAACAATTAAAAAACAACAATTAAAACATAAAAAAAAAAATTAAAGAAAAACAATATAAAAAACAATTAAAAATAAAATAAAAAAGAAAACAATTACAAAATACAACCCCAACCCCCTCCCTCTGCACCCATCTCCCCTCTCCCACCCGGCCCTCATCACACCCCGCACCCTCACCACCCTCCATGTAATGCCCTGCGGTTGGCTCACCAACCAAGCGCGCCCTCCCACCGGGCGAAGTAGCCAAGTCATGAAAATATGCAAAGGAGCGACCAAGGATGAGGCATTATGTTATATGCGCGGGCAGGTTGGCATTCCACACTTATACGGGCGAGTTGGGGGAGAGCTTGTCTTGCAAGCCGACTAAGGAATGAAGGCAAATGAAGGACGGCTTGAGGGGCAGTCTCGCGCCATGGATGAGCCAACCTACAAAGGCGTTGAAAGATTGCATAGACGTGGCGGTTGGAGGTTTAGTTCAAGAGTCGGCCAAGGGGCATAACGCTACACAGAGGTAGCATATATATGTGTGGTGGAGGCTTGACATTTCAACATCGAACATTCGGTCCTTGATCACCAAGCAGAGGTGCGAGCGAGGGAGATAACTGCAGCAAGGCGTAGGTTATGCACCCGCCCGTCGGGCACAGTTATACGAGAACTTGGCACAAGGCTTGAAACGGTTGAAGGCGCAGGTGGTGGGCTTGTGAGGGCACCCGCTCACCAAAGTTGAATGAGTTTGGGGTTGTATCTCGGGTGAGGGTTGTGCACGGGCGCGCCCGCCTGCCTTGACAAGAGAAACTCATGTATATTGTTAGGTTGGAGAGTGAAACCACCATGCGGTCGTGCACCGGTGGGCGCCCGAGTTTGTAATGCTGGTGGAGCCTAGCTCCCGACCATTGTAAACTTTCTCAAACTTATATAATAAAAGATTATTGTTCATATGAATGTGTTCTCCTGCTATTCTATATTGTTGATGTTATAATGTTAATGGATTTCGCACATTAATGTTATATTATTCATGAATGAAGATGAATGTTAAGGTGTAGTTCATAAAGTAAGATAATAATGGAACATATTAATTACTTAGGCAGTGCCACACCCGGCCAATTTAACGAAAAAAAATTGGGGGTGTGATAGGTGGTATCAAAGTAGGTTCACAATCAGTGAAGCCGGTGTATGATGAAGAAGATACACACCTGCACTTCGTGATAGGTGGTATCAGAGCAGGGTTGCTCGTGACAGGTGAAGCTGATTCAGGGTTGAAGAAGCTTGATGGAAGCAGAGAACAGACATGCATGCAGGGAAACATTATCGAGAAATCATGGATTAACAGTCTGGGTTTCATGGACTTGCTGACTCATGGCAAGACCATTCAAGCTCTGGTGGACACGGGGGCCACTCATAACTTCATGACGACATGGTTGGCAAAAGATTTTGGACTGATGATCTTCTCATCGAATGTGGAAGTCAAGGCAGTGAACTCTAGAGCTAAAGTGGCAGGTTTGGCACATGAAGTGCCTGTGCAGATAAAAGACTGGAAGGGTCAGTTGGACTTCACAGTGATGGAGATGAGTGACTTCGACATGATATTGGGACAAGATTTCTTGAAGGGAAATAGGGCAATTGTTGTCCCCTTCTATGATGAGGTGGTGCTAATTAAACAATCACAAACTTGGACTTTACCCACTCATAGGCAAAGGAGGGAAGTCAAGGTGTAGCATGTTTCTGCACTAAGTTTGGAGAAGGCTATGAAGGAGTTAGATATGGAGACATATGCGGTGATGTTCAAGGGAGTCGAAGGTGATGGAGTGGGGACACCTGTTCGAGCTGAGATTTCTTAGGTACTGGCCAAATATGCAGATTTGATGCTTGATGAGCTACCAAAGAAACTTCCACCAAGGCGTGCAGTGGACCATAGCATTGAGCTTGAGCTAAGAAAGCAACTCCCAACTAAAGCACCTTATCAATTGTCAGGACCTAAGTTGGAGGAATTGAAATGACAGCTGAAGGAGTTAGCTGATGCAGGTTTCATCAGACCTTCAAGGCCCCCTTATGGAGCTCTAGTATTGTTACAGTGGAAGAAGGATTCAAATGAGCTATGGATGTGCTGTGATTACCGTGCATTGAACCAGCTGATGGTAAGGAACAAATATCATTTTCCATTGGTTGTTGATTGCTTTGACAAGCTTGCAAAATCCTGAGTGTTTTCCAAGCTAGACTTGAGGCATGGGTATTATCAAGTGTGGATCGCTGAAGGAGACAAAAAGAAGACCGCAATAGTGACAAGGTATGGTAGCTTTGAGTTCCTTGTTATGTCATTCAGGTTGTGTAATGCTCCTGCTATGTTTTGCACTTTGATGAATGATGTCCTATGACCATACTTGGATTCATTCATAGTAGTGTACTTGGACAATATAGTGGTGTACAATGACGACATGGAGGATCATAAGTAGCACTTGGCAATGGTGTTCGAGGCACTAAGGGCAAATCAATTGTTCTTGAAGAAGTCTAAGTGTGTGTTCGCTCAGACCAAGATTCCATTCCTTGGTCGTATAGTTGGTCAAGAGTACATATGGATGGAGCCGAGCAAAGTGAAGGTGATCGAGAACTGGGTTGAACCGAAGAATGTCCATGAGGTGAGGGTGTTTTTTGGCATGACCAACTACCAACGAAAGTTTGTAGAGGGGTACTCCAAGGTAACATCATCACTGACAAACCTATTGAAGAAACACAAGAGATGGAGTTGGATGGATAAATGTCAAAAGGCATTTGATGACTTGAAGAAGAGGATGGTTATAGCACCAATACTGAAGTTTCCTGACTTCGAGAGACCATTTGAGGTACACACTGATGCTTCAGATTTTTCCACAGGAGGGGTTCTTGTGCAGGATGGGCATCTGGTGGCGTACGAGAGTCGGAAGTTGCAGGTTAGAGAATGAAGGTATCCGGTCCATGAGAAGGAGATGACTACAATCATTCACTATCTTCATGTGTGGAGGCATTACCTGATTAGGAAGTTGTTTGTTATCAAGACTGACAATGTTGCAGCAAGTTATTTTACGTCACAACCAAAGGTTTTTGCAAAGCAAGCTCGTTGGTAGGACTTCTTGGCAGAATTCGACATGACTATCGAGTATAGACTGGGAAGACATAATGCGGTAGCAGATGCCCTTAGCAAGAAGGGACAACTTGCAGGATTGGAAGGAGAAGACCAGACAAAAAGGAGTAGGAGTCGAATTCAGATGTCAGAAGAGATGCAGAATAAGCTCAAGGAAAGTGTTGAAGCCGATACTTTGGCGCAGAATATAGTGAAGCAGATAAAGGAGGGGAAGACACGAAAGTTCTTTCTACTGTACGAGTTCTTGTTCTTTGGAAACCGACTCAATGTTCCAAAATCATCTGGACTCAGGAGGCACCTTTTGAAGGAGTGCCACGACTCACTGTGGGCTGGCCACCTAGGGAAGCATCATTCTTTGGCATTATTGGAGAGAGGATTCTTTTGGGAGAAGATGCAGGAGGATGTAGAGGAGTATGTACATACATGCATCATTTGTCAGCAGGAAAAATCAGATAATCAGAGGCAAGGAGGAATGTTGTAGCCTTTATCAATTCCTGAGAGACCATGGATGAGTGTCTCGATGGACTTCATTTCTTAGTTGCCACAGGTTCAGGGGTATAATGGGATTATGGTCGTGGTTGATAATTTTTCCAAGCATGTTGTCTTTGTTCCAACAAAGATGCCTTGTGGAGCTGAGTGGACTGCGGAGTTGTTCTTTAAGAACATAGCGAAGTATTGGGGGATGCAATTAAGCATCGTGTCAGATCGAGATCCATGTTTTACAGGGACATTTTGGACCACATTGTTCAAGTTAGTTGGGATAGAGTTGTTGATGAGTTCGAGTTACCATCCATAGATAGATGGATAGACGGAGAGGATCAACACATTGCTGGAGGATTACTTGAGACATTATGTGACGGATGATTAGAAGAATTGGCCTGTACTCTTGGATGTTGCTTAGTTTCGCTACAACATTCAAAAGAGTTCTGCGATGGGGTACAATCCATTTGAGTTGGTGAATGGACAGATGCCCGCCACACCGCATACCATAGTGACATGAGGTTTCTTGAGGAGTCCTCATGCGAAGAAGTTCATGAAGAATTGGGATGAGAGCTTGGAGCTGGCACAGTTGCACTTGCACGAAGCTGCAAGGCGAATGAAGAAATAGGCTAATAGAGGAATACGGGATGTACACTTTAGTGTGGGAGATATTGTGTTTCTCATGATTACCGGGCAGCTGTTTTAACCACCTAAGGGGACTGCGAGCAAATTGACATGGAAGTATGAGGGACCATTCCGAGTGAAGAAGAGAGTGGGAGAAGTTGCTTATGAGCTGGAACTTCTACACTATATGCACATGAAGCATCCAATTTTTCACAGGAGTCAGTTGAAGAAATGCAGACTTGATACTGATCATCCAGAGAGAGCTAAACCACCGAGAGGACTAGCTAGGATTGTGGACAAGCCAGATTTGGAGTTGGAGAATATTTTGATCTTCAGAACTACAGGGATTGGTTGCCACATGAAATGAGAATTTCTTATTAGATGGGAGAATGCACCAGAGGAGGAAAGCTAGGAATTGGAGGACTCACTTTGGAGATGGAAGAAGAAGATTGAAAAGTATGATAGGAAGCTACTGAGGAGGTTAGAATTGTCGAGGGTGACAATGATTTCGAGTGGGGGAGGATGCAATGCCTTGTAGTTGGCTCACCAACCGAGCACACCCTCCCACCGAGCGAAGTAGCCAAGTCATGAAAATATGTGAAGGAGTGACCAAGGATGAGGTGTTATGTTATATGTGCGAGCAGGTTGCCGTTCCACACTTATACAGGTGAGTTGGGGAAGAGCTCATCTTGCAAGCTAACCAAGGAGCAAAGGCAAGCAAAGGATGGATTGAGGGGCAGTCCTGCGCCATGGGCGGGCCGACCTACAAAGGCATTGAACGATTGCATAGATGCAGTGGTTGGAGGTTTAGTTGAAGGGTCGACCAAAGGGCGTAATGCTACACGGAGGTAGCATATATATGAGCTGTGGAGGCTTAACATTTCACCATCGAACATTTGGTCTTCGATCATCAAGAAGAGGTGTGAGTGAGGGAGATAACTGTAGTGAGGCGCAGGTTATGCACCCACTCGCCGGGCATGGTTATACGAGAACTTGGCACAAGACTTGAAACAATTGAAGGCGCGGGTGGTGGGCATGCGGGGGTGCCCGCCCGCCGAAGTTGAACGAGTTTGGGGTTGTATCTCGGGTGAGGGTCATGCACGGGCGTGCCTGCTTGCCTTAACAAGAGAAGGTCATGTATGTTGTTGGGTTGGAGGGTGAGACCACCATGCGCTCATGCACGGGTGGGCGGCCGACTTTGTAACGCCAGTGGAGCCTAGCTCCTGGTCATTGTAAACTTTCTCAAACTTATATAATAAAAGATTATTGTTCATATGAATTTGTTCTCCTGTTGTTCTATATTTTTGATGTTATAATGTTAATGGATTTCGTACATTAATGTTATGCTATTCATGAATGAAGATGAATGTTAAGACGTAGTTTGTAAAGTAAGATAACAATGGAACATGTTAATTACTTAGGCAATGCCACACCTGGCCAATTTAACGAAAAAGAATTGGGGGTGTGACACTCCCCTCCCTGCTCTTAGCCTCCCCCACCCCCCCTTACCCCCCTCCCACCCGCTCGGGCCAGCCAAACAGCCAAGAGGTCGCAGGCTAGGGGCCCGGAGGGGAGGGGAGGGGAGGGGGTAAAGGGGGGAGGGCCAAGGCCGTAGCAGGGAGCGAGGGGGTGAGGGCAATGGGTGGGGTATGGCCTAGTGCGGAGGGGAGAAGGGAGCGGAGGGAGGGGAAGGGAGAGGAGGAAGGGTAGTGAGGGCGGGGCGTGGGTGGGCGAGCGAGTGGGGAGGGCAGGAAGCGGGAGGCACAGAAAGGGGAGAGGGGAGGGATGAGGGTGGGGGAGGTAGGGGATGACGAAGGGCATGAGGGGACGCGGGTGAGGGAGGTAGAGGTGAGGTGTTGAGAGGGGGGTCAGGAGGTCGGGGCTGAATTTTTTTGATGAATGTTTTTTTTTTTTTTTTTTAATTTAATTTATTTTTTTAAACTGTTTTCTTCAATGGTTTATTTAATTATTTATTTTTAAATGTTTTTAAATTGTTTTTTTTAATTGGTTTAATTTTTATTTTTATATATTTTTATTTTTTTATTTTTTTTTCTTAATCATTTTTTTTGAATTGTTTTGATTTTTTTGAATTTGAGCGATGCTTATGTTCCTGCACGAATCTGTCGGGGTACTTTCCAAGCCTACTCAAAACAAAGAAACACCATATATGAAAACTTATGCTCTGAAAATCTTAAGCTTGTGAGCTACATTGCCCTTCCCAACTCAAAACATTGTGATTATGTTGAATATTATGTTGTCTTCGATTGAGAAGGTATAGAGGGGACCACGGTTGTTCCTAGGGTAAGCGGGAAGGCCAAGGTAATCTACACGATGAATCAATACTCCTTGAAGAACCAAGGCCCTACATAGCAAGAGTTAACCAAAATAGACAAGCTCGACTCTACTAGTGTGTCACCAAGTGTTGTAGCAGCTAAAACACCCTCCACAATTTTTGGGTACACTCAAATTTTGGAGCCTATTGTGGATTTTTTGATTGGTCGTTCCTTAGTCACTTATTGGTAAGCTAATTATTTCAAGCTCCCTTCTTCGATCTGAAGAGTTGTTCATGCTTTTATCTTTATATAGAAAGTGTCATCTTTGGGCATGGGAGTTATTGCTTGTTATACAAAGGGAAGTTTGGTTTGCTTCAAGGGGAAATATTTGTGAAAGTGAGTTGTTCTCATCATACATTCATGTTTCGCACTGATTTCCAAAGTTTCATGCACTATTACTCAAGTGTCAACATTATCCTCACAAAGTCTATCGTCAGAGCGACACTTGTCGTAAGCTATCACTAAGTGTCCAAGTGTGTGGTCATAGTCAAGTTCTATCACTGATCACATCACTATCACTCATCCCACACTTGGCCAAATTTCAGAGGATTCCTAGTGACCTAGCCTCATCGAGCATTCCTAAACTGCACAATTCGCATCTACAAACCTCAAGCTTTTTCCTTGCCTCTTGGAACTTCGCAATGCATAGAAAGCCTAATATCCCTTGGCATCCAAAACTACACATAGCCTACCTTCATTGAAATTCCTCAACCAGACTTTGTTGCCCTCAAGAATTGAAAAAAGGTTTCCTGCAGGCCTCTCGGTAGCCCAATCCCCCTTGCCTCTGAAACCTGTGCATGTTTATCCTCTAGGGCCTCAACTTGTAGCAACCATTGCCTTCTTGAACTTTGAAATTTTGTCCCTCAATGGGAACTGTGTAGTATTATCCCTCAGTAAAACCCAGTCACTAAGCCTTCTACCCCCTTGACCTAATAGCAGTTGCAACCTAGCCAATGGATTATCATGTAACATCTTAAACTGGGAGTCTATTAGACTGATGTCATCTTCTCGTGAGTGGATTACAGATACAGGATTTCTACCACGCTATGGCAAGATGATTAAGAAGGGGATGAAGAACAAGGACATGATAGATGACACTCAAGGATATGAGCAGAAAAGATAATTATCAGAGAACAATACCAAGGAACCCATAGTATGATAGAAGATCGGGACTACAGGAACACTCCATCTCATTCACAACCCTTTGGAGCATAGGTATGGAAAATAAAGGACATCTCATAAAGTTGAAATACACCTCTTAACATACTATGAATGGAATCTTATCATTTTCATATCATTATGTCTTCAATGACATGTATGGTCACAAACATTGAAATTCATTCCATGTGTTTTCTCCGAGTGTTTTGATCCCTTTCACTTGTTGGATAAATTGTCATCTTTTGGCATGGTTGACCATTATGTCATGTTTGCGAGTCTTTTCATGCGGTTTCAAAGGTCGACCTCTATGTATATGAGTTTTCCTAACCATGCAAACATTCATCACACTCATGAAAAAATTCTTGAACACTGTTGCACAAGTGTCGTCACAATTGTCCTAAGGTATATCTTAAGTGTCACACTTGTTGCTTCTTGTCATGAGACAGTCACCTAGAGGCTAATGCTTTGATTTTTGTTCTGACTGTCTCTTTCATCCTATCATTGAAGTATGCTAAGTATGATCATAGGTCAAGTTCATAAGGAGTCCAACTTTCCCTCGCACTTAACCATTTTCAGAAAATATTCCTGATTGGGTAACTCAGCTCCACTAGACCCCGATTTAGTTGTGCACTACATAGTTTCAACCCTCATTGATGTGACCTTGCTTCCTGTAACTGTGCAGTGCACAATCATTTTCCTCTAGGGAAGTTGTACTGTGCAATTCTAGAGCCCATATGCCTTCCTTGACCCCCAAAATTGCGCAGTTGTCCATCCTTGTCTACCTTGAATTGCGCACTTGACACTTTCAATGTTGAAGCTTTTACCTTTCCTGCTTCAACCCATAAATGCGCAGAGAGCCCAACCTCCCTTGGCCTCTAGAACTACGTAGATGTTTCCTCTAGTGGCCCTCCCTTAGTTAGAGCTCATTGTCCTCAAGAAGTACACAAATTTGTCCTCCAGGGCTCTGCACTGACTAGTCTTCCATGCATCTAGAAACTGTGCAGATCTATCTCCCACTATGAAATTATTCTCCTCTGTAAAGGTTTTGCTCAAAAATTCCTCAATCAGGCCTGATTTTTGCTCTCCATAGTCTCAGTCACCAAGCTCTCTCCCTACCAACTGGACACAATGCTTAGTTACTCGCCCCTCTCTCGCAACCTGTCACTTGTCCCAAGATCATTTCATAGATAGTAATCCATCATCTTAGGCTAGGGAGTTTTCGGATTTATGTCATCCCATCATGAGTGAGTTTCAAGAATTGGTACACTATCAAGTCACGACGAGATGATGAAAAAGGAGAAAAAGGAGGGTAGCATGCCTAGAGACTCACTTGTAGCTGAACTGATGAGTGAACCTATCAAGATGAAGCAAAGAGACACAAGTTTTCAACCGCCTCTTAAGACCGGAAATCATTGAATAACCTGTATCATCAAGCTATTGAGGGGAGAAGAGAAAACATATCCAAGAACACAGCTATCACTCAGCAGCAAAAGTGGTTTGACATTGCCACACCATCAAGTCAGTCCATGTGAGCAATGTCATTTCAGGTCATGTCATGAGTTTCCATATGCCATGTCACTATTGTGGGCCATGTATATTGTAAATCAAATTTATTGTAAAGTGAAAATACAATGGGCACACAAGAAAATGAAGAGTCATGTAAGTTGAAAAGTCATAGGAAGTTGAACAGTCATGAGGGTAGTCAAAGAGTCACAAGAGGGAAGCATCACCCTTTGTTATTATACCCCTTCATTGTATGAGCAAAGGACTTTTCACCTTCACTCCTACCACAAGGTATTAGAAAGACTAACTAGTTCTTTGAGGAGTAAGGAGTGGCTCCAATGTCCCACTATTGGGTCTACTAATGTACAATGTAAATATGTCTTGGAATTTCTGCTTAATAACATAGCCCTTTTAAGGTCAAAATATTCTTCATTCAAGACTTATGAATATTTGTGACATTATTCCTTGGACATTTTTATTTCATGTTTTCTTTCACTTGTACTAAGATAGTTGAACTATTTCAGTTATGTTAGTGATTATCTTGTTGAGAATGTGATGTAATGGTTGTTATTGTTGTCCCATCCTTGTGGACTATTCCACAAGATACTAGATAGGTCTTTCTTTACTTATTGGTTATAACGATTGTCACATCCTTCGTGGACTATTCCACTAGATGTTAAACACACCTTCCATTGTTTGTTGGTTGTGACGACTATCGCATTTGTTATGGACTATTTTGTTGGATGCTAGATAGGTCCTTCTAGTTCATGTGTATCTCTTCTTGGGTGGTACTATTACCTCTCACTTAAAGACTCACTTTTCTCCCCACTTTTGCAGTAAGAGAACCTAGACACAGTTGTGTTGCACATTCATGAGACATACTCACCTTACTCTTCAAAGATATCATTGTGTCACTCTCTTGTGTTGACAGCTAGAGCCAAGGAAAATATTTAAGGATTTGGAAACTAGGTCTTTATACTAGGTGAGAATCCTACACCAAATGGTGTGAGGCCTAATTGGGACTTCATATCAAAGAGATCCTCTTGGTCAATGGATTTCCAACACCACCAATAGAATGGTTCATGGTTCACTAAGATTGGAATAGTGAAATTATGATAAATGCATGCCTTATTACTGTGCTTTTGTACTAATCTTATTTATGGAGGAAACACACATACATAACCCTCAATGTGAGTGTTATATGCATTGAGTAATGCTAGTTTATGTGGTATGAGAATTGGATGTTCACTGTGTGGCTCAGGTATGTAGTGATATTTATTTGATGACTAGTTATATGGTTAATGCTTAAAAAATGAATCATTCTAAATGTGATTATGATAGGCCATAATATTGTTAATCTTGAGCATGATTGGCAATTCAAACTAGGAAGGAGAATTCTTATTTATCTATGAAAAAATTATCTCCTTGTAACCTTATTGTCATTGTACGATCTAGTTGCAAGTTTGGTTCCGCTTATTTTTTCCTCAAAAGAGTCTTGTAGATCTCTGGAATGATATTAACTTTCTTCGTGCAAGTCATTAAGTATCAAAGGCGTCGTAGACCTATGAGAGGCTAAATGGGAAAGTGCCTAGACTGCGTTATGTATTTTGGCTACTCAAAACCCAAGAAGAGTAACCCAGTCATAAGCAAAGGAGGGATAGCACCAATCTCTACCTCAAAAGACCTTAATAGAAATGGTGAGGTTCTCGCACAATTCTAAGCAATTGCGAAACAACTATACTCGAGCCATGGTAGAGTTCTTTCACATATGGCTTTGAATGAAAAAAATTGTGGAAGAACTATTATTACAATCCCTTTTTTATTTAAAAACTATCGAAAGGCCATGCAAAGATTATATAAAGGAAGGAGTTTGGGGTGATGTACCTCATTCCTAGACTCTCAAATTAAGTACACGAAGAGAATTCCTAGGATGACCAGGACGAGGATGATGTGGCAGCGCCGCCAAAGTGGAAGAAGTTGGGGTGAGTATGATGTTTCTCATTGGTCATTGGGGGAATAAGTCACTCATTTGGAAAGGCCATTAGACATCATTAGAAAGCTATACTAGATAATGGAAAATTCCCTATCCCATAGTTTGTCTGAGAGTGGTGGAGTCATGCAATGCTTAAGGAAGGGTTCGGATGACTCGACACTGGGGTTTCATGGCAGGAGCAGGCTAGGGTATTCAATCATTGTTACCAGTTTGAAGAGGACACATTGAGTGGGGGCCAATAGAACTATTATATAAGAGTAGGAGTTGTGGACCAATCAAAGGTATTGATAGTGTGGAGGAGTTGGCCTACTAGACATGTAAGCCTTGAGGTTAGCCTCGATAGTTTAAAGGTGAGGAATTTTTCAACAGTTGTGGGGTGACGTAACGTCAGGACATGGTGGCATACCTGTGATCCTCGCTATCCTTTTAATGGTCTGGTGTTGACCCACCATACAGGGTAGTCTAGAAGGCCATCCTTCGAGGTATCCGTAGAAGTGCAAAGTGAAAAATACCGATGTAATTGACCCACAAAATGATATTGTCATTGGAAATTAACGTTCTGTCAAATGA
>APFE030195800.1:125076-149647 GCA_000404065.3 Pinus taeda | reverse complement strand
TATGCGCATGCATATTAGATGTGACGACCCAAGCCATGAATGAGTCAACATCTAATGCACCAATGCCAACTAGCATTGAGAGGCCTGATGGGACAACCACATGGATGCTGTAAGGAGGGTTGATGATGTGGCGCCATTTGATTCGCTAAGATTCACATAGTCATATCTCTCAATATGGAGGTTAGATTGAGACAAAATTTATATTGTCGGGATCATCTCAATGAGACGAGCACGATAAAAGAATTTATGTGAAAACTTAAGATAGTGGAAAAGATTCAAAAGTTTTAAACCCAATTTGCATAATGTTATCTTGGATCTTGGGTCAGCATAGTGACCATCTCCTCCTAACTTGTGTTTTGGTAAAAATTAGGAGGGGGTGAGTTACAAGATAGAACAAAGGTCAATTTCATTATTTTCAGGCTCTTCTTGGCATACTCATTAGGGAAATAACATATGCTTTGCTATACAAAACTGAAATCATATCTTTAAGGAAATCCTTAAGAAAGATATTTCTTTTTTTTTTACACTAAAATTATATGATGGGTTAGTCCCTCATTCTAAAAATCTATTGTTAGACCATGCTAAATATTTATTTGAATTTTTCCATCATTTTTTAAATAAGTTGGCTTTAACCTAATCATAAAATAAAAAGTGGTATCGCTAGAAAATGGTTGACGTTTAAGGTCCCAAGTTTTTGGAAAAGCAAGGTTAACTAATAAATATTAGTTAATAGAATATTTTTACGCTGTCCCTTACTCTTAAGGAGAAAATTTTCTTCCCCGTCTATTAAGTAATCTCTTGCAAATTAATCATAATCATAGCTTGATATTAACATAAACAATTAGTTGAATTTCAATGATTAATAACACATAATAACATATGCGTAAAAGCTGGATAGGGCGCTCTGAAGGGAGGTCACGGGCGAGGCGTTACGGCTAGGGTTTCTGCAGGAACCCTGCATCGGCAGGCGCTCTGCCCTGCTCTCTCCAGATCTGACACAGTATACTGCAACGACCGGCACAGAGACTGAGCGCGCAGCGGCAATGACTTCCCCCTTTGGGGCGGAAGAGGATGGGCCGCCAACGGACACAAGCCAGCAAGGACCCGAGGTGAAGACCAATGAGGATCAAGGAAAGGGAGAATCATTAGCTGAGGAATCGTAGAAGATCAAAAGCGATAACGCACAGCACGATAATCCAAAGGTAAGTTCGTCCACTTGCAAGCCTGTTGCTGCTCATAGGCCCGAAGTAGAATTACCTAGCCATCGTATTAATGCAAGAATCCAATATATGAGGGACCATGCCCTCATAGGGAAATTTATTGGTCTTTGGCCTACAGAAAAAGCCCTAAGAAACTGGATTAACATCATATGGCATCCAAAAGGAGAAATAACCCTACTGCTAGGACCCAAGGGGTTTTTCACAACCATATTTAACTGTTTGGAAGATAGAAACAGGGTGTTCGACGGAGGACCCTACTTCTTCAACTCTGCGGGGCTTTTCCTTCGTGAATGGGTCACCCGATTCAATCCCAGCAAGGAGGATCTTAGCTATGCACCAGTCTGGATCCGATTGTATTCTTTACCCTAGGAATACTGGGATGAGGAATCACTGAAATCTATTGGCTCAGCTTTAGGAGACTTTGTTAAGGTTGCAGAAGAAACAAAGGCAGTGCGATACACCACATACGCCTCCTATGCCAGAATCTGCGTTTATATGGATTTGAAGCAACCGTTGCCAGATACGATGAGGCTCTTTCATGAAGACCAAGACTGGATTCAAGTTTTAGACTACGAGCACGTGCCTTTTTGATGCAGAAAATGTCATGTTATAGGCCATCTCTTCCGAGATTGTCCCCTAAATATTAAACCCCAAAACAACCAAGCTCAACACTCTCAGGATGGATTCACTAAGGTTCAGAACAGAAGAAGAAGCAACAAAAAAGAAACAAACCCCCCTAAGAAGACGCCAGAGGACAGATCAAAGCCATCCACGAGTAACAGCTTCGACGCCTTGGCAAACTCAGAAGATCAGGAAGGGGTGATCGAGGGAAAAACTTTGAATCCTTCTTCAAAGTCAGAAGCACAGAAAGGCATGCCCGAGGGAGAAAAGATTACAATGACTCCGGAAACATGGAACAATCCAAAAATGGAAATTGACAATAACAGTCCTCGCCTGGAAAAAGGTAAAGAGACTGAAGAAAGCACTCAAGAGCCGCAAAGAATGGAGGAAGACAGCGAGAACATAGACATTGGGGAGCTTGATCTCTTGGGTCTTGAACAAGCATGCAAATCAGGCAAATTTGAAAAAATTACTGATACACAAGTAGACAACCTAGTAGAAGTATTGAGTAAAGCTCAGAAGAAACACTCTTTAGGAGTTCAAAAAGGAAGTCAATGGGATGACAAATTCTTCTCAAAAGATAGCAAAAAAAGAGGTCGAAAATCAAACCAAGAAAGAATCATCAGGATTGGCGAAGTACTGGTCGAGTCTGGTAGATATGCCAAACTCACCAAGTATTATAATTCCAACACCAAAGTGTCCCAATGAAGCTCCTATCATGGAACATAAGAGGGCTCAACAGCCCCCGAAAAGGGGAAATTTTAAAAAATTTGATCATGGTTGAAAAACCAACAATCCTATTCTTACAGGAAACAAAATGCAACTTGACATTTCTGGAAAGAACTGCAGCAAAAGCTTGGCCAGGAGGGCAAGTCACAGCGGTCGATGCACAAGGAGCATCAGGAGGATTAGCAATCCTATGGGATGCAGGAAAAATTCAATTACTAAACATACATGCAAACAAACATTTTATTCAGGCTATATTTCACCTTTTGGGCACGAATGTATATGGACACATCACAAATGTCTATTTTCCGCAAGAATCACAGCAGAAGGCGAAGGTTTTAGAGACTCTCTCGCATCTTAATCAGGACAGAGCCAATCCACTCTGGGTAGCTGGAGGGGACTTTAACATGATAGCATCCTTAGAGGAGAGGCAAGGTGGGCGATGCCGAATAAAGAGAGATGGATCACTTCTTAAAGACTTCATCAACACCAATTGGTTGATTGATATACCTACGTCCAATGGATTGCACACCTGGACCAACAGAAGAGTAAAACCAATGCAGATTGCCTCTCGGCTGGATCGATTTCTCATCTCAGATAACGCAGTGCATACAGGAGGAGAGTTCATAGCTAACATTGTCCCCTTCTCCGGATCAGATCACTGGCCAATTGCACTGCATTGGAATAGGCCTGGGACAGACATAAAAAGGCCTTTCCGCTTTGAAGCATTCTGGCTGTCTCACCCAGAATTCAAAGACTTTATACAAGCAACTTGGCAAAAATGTGACCCAACAGCGCCCACTAAAATGGCAAGATTCCAAAAGAAACTGAAAATTCTCAAAAAAGGAGATAAAATGCTGGAATAAAAATACTTTTGGCAACATTCTTAAAGAGAAAGAAATCCTCATCCAAGAGATAAAAAAGATATAGCAAAAAATAATTCTGGAAGGGCGAACAGACGAGCTAATGAACAATGAACAGAAAGCGGAAAGCAAGCTTCTGGAACGCGACTTGCAGGAGGAAATTCTGTGGCGGCAGAAATACCGTATCCGCTGGCTGAAGGAAGGAGAAAAAAACACCAAGTTCTTCCATAAAACCACTGTGCAAAGGCGAATGAGCAATCAAATCTCTCAAATCAACAATGCGCAGGGGGAAAAAATCGAGACACAGGCAGGTATAGAACAGGAATTTCTTCAGTATTTCAAGGCCATGACTCAGGAGCCCAACATCAATAGAAAAGAGGCGATCGATAGAACTTTAAGCAATATACCACGATTGATAACAACAGAACACAATACTCTGCTTCTTAAGCCTATCAGTCTACAGGAGGTTGAAACCGCTGTCAATCTCTTAAAAGCTGGCAAAGCCCCTGGCCCAGATGGATTCACTTCAAATTTCTTTCAGCACTTTTGGGAACTGATCCAATGGGAAGTCTGGCAAGTGGTAGAAGAATCGCGCTCCATGAGATGGATGTATCCGGGATTAAATGCAACATTCATTGCTCTAATTCCGAAGTCTGACAACTCAAACTCCCCGGAAAAATTCAAACCAATTGCCCTTTGCAACATCATCTACAAAATCGTATCTAAGGTTATAGCTCTCCAATTGAAACCATTGCTACCACTCATCATCTCGCCAGAACAATCCGGCTATGTGGAGGGGTGACAGATAACGGATGGGATAATACTCACTCATGAAATTATCCACTCCCTTAAGCAGGCGAAAAAACTAGGTATGTTACTAAAAATCGATCTATCTAAAGCCTTTGATAGCATTAGCTGGGAATATATGCAAAAAGTCTTGAAAGCTTTTGGTTTTGATGCGGCATGGATTCGATGGATTAGCAGTCTCATTTCCTCCACCTTCTTCTCCATCCTGATAAATGGCACTCCTTCTTCTACCTTTAGCCCTTCGAGAGGTATCCGTCAAGGTGATCCTCTCTCCCCCTTCTTGTTTTTCATCATGGAAGAGGGATTAGGCCGCAGTATTAAAGCTGCAATCTCAGCCGGAAACCTCAGAGGTATCTCGATCCATCAAGCCCCCACCACTTCCCACCAGCAATTTGTTGATGACAACATGCTATTTGGCCACTCTTCAGTTCAAGAGGCTCGCGCCTTAAACTCCATTCTTGACAACTTTTCTCTTGCTTCCGGCGCTCTCATAAACAAAGTGAAATCCCAAATATTCTTTTTCAACACCCCTCCGATCACTCAAAGAGCTATTGCCCGCATTATTGGTTTCTCTGTTGCATCCTTGCCTTCCAAATATCTAGGAGCACCTCTAATTGCATCGGCCTTAAAACACTCTTCATGGACCAACTTGTTAGAAAAGCTGGAGAACAAACTATTCCTATGGACGCATCGAGCCTTAAATATGGCCAGCAGGATTGTGCTCATTAAAGCGGTTCTTCAATCCATGCCGCTTTATTTATTTTCCTTAATGGCAGCGCCGAAATGGGTGCTGAAAGAGATCAAGCAACTACAACGCAATTTCCTATGGGGCAGCTTTGGCCAGAACAGAAAATGGGCTCTGGTGAAATGGGAGAAGGTTTGTACCCCAAAAGTTGCAGGTGGAATTGGACTCAGGGATCCGGAACACAGCAACTCTATCACGGGAGCAAAAATCTGGTGGAAATGGTTAACCTTCCCAGACACTCCATGGGCACGATTATGGACTGCAAAATACGCCAGCAACCTACCTCTGGAGGAAATCATTAGAATGACTGCAATAAGTAAAGGTTCTGCCATGTGGAATTCAGCCATAAAACATAGAGAATTCATTCAAAATCATAGCTTTTGGGAGGTGAAGGAAGGTGCCTTGGCGAGATTCTGGACAGACTCCTGGCAGCAACTACCCAATCTCAGAACTCTCCTCCCAGGACTACAAGATCAAGAAATAAATCAACAGGACAAGGTCAGCCACTTCTGGAATCCCAATACAAACTCGAATCACAGAGAATGGAAAGAAACTAACCAAATTTTACCAGATAGCACGGAGGACATTCGACGCATACTCTCAGAAGAATTGAAAAAAAGGATGATTCTCAAGGAAACCGGCAAGGACAAGTTAAGGTGGGGATACGAAGAGAAAGGCATCTTCACAACCAAGGAGGCATACAAAATAATGGTAAAAGAAAGAATCATCAAGGACAAAGTGTGGGAAAGAATTTGGGATCCGCCAATATGGCTGAAAATCTCGACTTTTCTCTGGCTCCTAGCTCACAACAGAATCCTCTCCTGGGATAATCTTAGAAAAAGGAAGTTTGCTGGTCCCTCAATTTGCCTTAACTGTCGAATGGACAAAGAATCAGCAGTACACCTAATGCTTATCTGTCCGTTTGGTAGGAGTATGTGGGAAAAAGTTTCATTCAGAAGCTGCAAGGATGGTAGGGTGCAGGGGGACATAATCAACACGCTACGCAACTAGCCCCAAAAGCCTCACCAAAGTGAGATCCTCAATACAATTTGGAAATTAGCCCCAGGGATTGTGACATGGAACATATGGAAAGAACGAAATTGGCGGATATTCAAAAATCAAGCTATGCAGATGGAGCAAGTCTGGAAAATCATTCACAACAACATCCAAGAAACTCTATCTACTAGATCCTGGTCCCCAGAGGATTTTCCTACTACGCCACAGGAACAGAACATATGGAATAACTGGCAAATCAATATACAATCTCCTCATTCCATTCAAGTTCGAACGACCACTAATCAAACCTCCACATCAAGCTGGACTCCTCCGCCTCCAAATACCTTCCTTCTCAATTTTGATGGAGCATCAAAAGGAAACCCAGGAAATACAGGTTTTGGAGGAGCCATAAGAAACTCTCAAGGCGTCCCCCTCAAGATCTTCTATGGCTCAATAGGCTGGAACACCAACAACGTAGCAGAGTTGGGCGGGCTCTGGAGAGGACTTAACATTGCACAAAGTCTAGGGCTAACTCCTCTCATAGTGGAGGAGGATTCTCAAATTATAATAAATATGGTCTCAAAGATACAACAGGGCAAGGATGTGCAGAAGGTGAGCAGTAGCTGGAGATTAGCAACCAGGCTTGAGAAATTCCAACAATGGCTCCGAAGAAACAATACTATCTCCTTCAAACACATTAGAAGAGAAGGGAATAAATTAGCTGATTTTTTAGCTAATTTAGGAGTGAACAGGGGCGAGGAATTCTTTGCAGGATCGTGGCAGGAAAATGCTTCAGACTCCGAAACAAACACCTTCAAGAACATCATTTCCAGTGACATGCAAAATAAGGATGAAGATCACCCGGATGCAGGTGTCCAATCGGTAGGCAATCAAGACCATAGACTGCCACACGGAAGAGGACAGCGGGCAACTGTGTCTATCCATGGATGAGCTCAGAGTTTATTAATGCATTCATTGCAAGCCGCCGGGGAATGAAGGCCATTAATCGCAATTCAATGCTGCATCAATTGTAAGGTAGGAGCCGAAATAATATATTGAAGGAGATGGCGAACCCGCCATTATACAACCTGGTTCAGTTCAGGCAGGTTGAGGAGAGGGAGAGGATTCGGTTTAGGCCTGATTCGTGCCAAGTGCCTAGGCTCTTGGCTCCTCTGCATCTGAGTGATAGAGTAGGAGAAGAGGCTCACAACTTCACTTGGTTTCAGGCGGTAGATAACAACCATTTCATTCGTGGAACTGTCTGGTTCCTGCTCCCGAAACCATTCAGGTATCATCTGTCTTCTATGCAAGTTCTTTCGTTTCATCTTCCAGCAAGAAATAGCATAATTCCCATGGCCCCTCAGTACAGAGGCACCCCTCGTCGGGGTAGGCATCATGGCCAACGAGGTGGAGCTGGTGGAAGAGGAACTCAGAGCCCTCGCAGAGTTTCTCCGCTAGCTCGTGGCTCTCCTACCTCGAACAGCTCAGAAGATTCGAGGAATTCTCTGAGCAATGCGGTGCAAATGGCCAAGTTTAGATATCGTTGTCGAACCAACAATCCATTCGTCTCTACTTTAATCACAGTAATTTTCGAGGAGGAAGATGAGGATAACGCTTCCTCGGAGGATCATTCGACTAAGAACTCTCCTAATTCTTTGCCTGGCAAGGGGAGGAAGGACAGTTCTTACTCCCCATCCTCCCGGAGTAAACTGGTTGATGAGAGTTCCCCTGCTCCAATGGAAGAACAGGACGAAGCGCTGGAGGAAATTGTAAGCATTTTGGACTCAAACGAGCCTGTTCCAGTTCAAGAACAAGAAGCGGGCCTCCAAGAACGGGTGGAGCCCAAATCTATCTCACCTCAGCCTCAAAGCCAGCCCGAGTTGCTGGATTTTTATTACACCAAAATTCTGTACCCTCGGCTGCCGCCTGGCATGAAATTGGAGGACGTCCTGGTTGGTATGGAGATCTCTTGGGAGCCCCTGGACGCATTCAACTTGCCAAGTTCTGAAAATGACAAATAATTTGCAGTCCCCTGCTCTTTTTTGGAGGTATGTCTCTTATCTGGTTGATTGTCTGTTCAGTCTTGATGGAGGCCCAGTTTTGATAGCGGCATGGTATAGTTCAATGGGCGCCAACAAGCATAGTCTCGTTCGCGGGTGTCATAGACAGCATGGTCTCTTTCGGGAGGTCAATTTTTTGGTTGGGGTAGTGTATGCCGGTTCGGTCCTAGAAGCGCCAGTTCAGTTGTTGTCGCCTCCTTCAGCTAGCATCTTTCCTCCTTCCTTGAATTCTCCAGTTCTCAGACAGCTTTGTCATGTAATGAATCTTCTGGCTTATGTTTATCTGCTTGTGACACAATTTTTTGTAAGAGGCAACAGCCTCAATGGAACTGAGATTTTTGATTATAGTCTGATAGAGAGTTGCAGATCTCAAAGGCACTCTCAGGGGTTGAGACCTCTTGTATATATTTTTCCTTTTTTCTTAATATAAAATAGTTTAGCCTTTGCATAGAAAAAAAAAACATAAACAATTAGTTGAAGGATAGGCGGTTTCATCATGAGCCAACCTACCATGATCATGGGTTCCAACAAAGTGACATTATCACTACTAGTCACCGATCCAAGGTAATGGCTCTTAGTCACAAGACTGAAAGACAATAGGTCTCATCATGAGACGACTTATGCACTTTTGTTGGTTATTGTAAATGGCACTTTCATTAGCTTGTTACCAAGCAAGGGTAACGACCTTCAGTTAAGCACTAAAGAAAAAGTTATAAATAAGAAAGTAAAATGATCTAAAAACTCTGAATCTATATCTAATAGATGGGATAAAGGCAACTCAATGGGGTGAAAAGGTGTCCTTTTGAAGGCTATAGATGCGTGCTACTCGTAGTGGCTATGATTGTGGTATTGAAGTTAATTTAACACTATAATTTACTTCATTAGCTTGTCCTTCCCAATACTAATTACCGATAAAGTTTACTATTTCCATGTAAAACTTGTTACATTTATGGCTTCATATTTTAAAGATTTCGTGAATGATGATAGATATGCTTTCGGTATGTTGAAAATTTCCAAATTTCAATAATACAAGTTAGAGACAAAGCTTTTAGGTTATTTGAGGATTAACATCCCAAAACATCTAATCTTTATTCCTTCACTATTATAGATTTTGAGTCAACTAGAGATAACTAGTTCACCTAGTGAGTAGCCATTTATTGGCCTCCCAACAACTCGCCTCCATTTTACCTAAAATGGAAGGGGGGCCATACGATCTTTTTAGAAAATCAGTTTGGAGTCACTTTGATTCTTTGGTCCTGAATGAGTGTGATTCCTTTCGCCACTTTGACGTTTCTTTTATCCTTATTTGAAGTCTTGAATTGCTTTTTCCTCACGATTTCTTCCCTTGGAGTTAGTCTTAAATTGACATAGCCTCTACCTAATACCATTCCCATGCTCCCATAAGTACATGTATGAAATATATATTTTATATTTTGTAGATATGAAATTATTAATACTAATTGTAGGTAGATGTATGAAATATATATTTTATATTTTGTATATATGAAATTATTAATACTAATCATAAACGTATCCATGAATTCAACCAGAAAAGTCAACGTCGGCCATGTATAGCATTCAACTACGTAGGGTGAACATAATCATAGAGGTAACCAGATTGATATATTGGGATAGCCATCAAACAAAAGGGAAGCAAGGAGCACTTTGAAATTCAACAACTCCTCATACGCACGTCAGCGCAACTTCCATAGTCTCCTATTGCCACGTCAACATTATAAATTTAGGGAGCTTGAATTGGAGCGAAAGGTTAAAATTTTATAGTTCTCTTTGATACATTTTTGGCGTTTTGTAGATATTATGGAAACGAAACACTTGGAGAAGGAAGGAAGAATTGTATTTTCCCAGTATAGGATTAGCATACCAATTTGCCAAAATCAGCCAACAATTATGACAGAAGAAGTGCGAGATAGTGCCGTCCTAGGGATTAACATCAGAGATGAAGACGATGAAGACTTTGAAGTTGCGAAGGGGATTCAAACTATTCGTCGGCATACCAATAAACAAGATCACTTTTATAATTTTCATTGATTCTAGAAGATATGGTCATTGAAATCAAAGATGAACAAACTTGTATTATTTAAAGGAGGCCATGTAATGTTTGAGGGATTCAAACTATTCGTTGGCATACCAATAAACAAGATCATTTTTATAATTTTCATTGATTATTCAAATCAAAGATGAACAAACTTGTATTATTTAAAGGAGGCCATGTAATGTTTGAGGGAGAGGGGATCAATGGATTGAATAGGTGCGCGGTGCTATAGAGATAGGAATATAAGAAACTTAGTAGGCTATTGTAGTAGGATGAAGTCTCTAAAAATAGAGGAAGTGACCATGATCTTTTCTCTTTCTTTTATTCTTTTGTAAAATATTTTTTTTCAAGGAAGAAGAAGGGGAAGCCTTACGAGCAACTTCAATAGTTTTTTTTGTTCCTATTGCAGTAGTTTTTTTACATTTTCAAAGCATGAGTAGGATGTTTTTATAATTATGTAATTTGAATATTTAATAAGAGTAATATTCTACACATGTATCCAGCTTGAATGTTAATTTGATTGTGTTGAGTGATTGCATATTTAGATCTGGTGCTTAAGCTATATTTAAGGGAACAAAGAGAATCCCTTGTCTAGTTTTCTTGAACTATTGAGGCATTCACCATATTGTTATGATTTGAATGTTTTTAAATTATTAATGATATCATTTTTCTTTTAAGCATTAGATATCTTTTTATTTTATTCCCATGTGATTAGATTAGTTTAGATTTAATAGATTGGTTATTATTTCTTTACATTATTGAATTTAGTCATGGAAACCATCTCTTAGATATCATTGCATTTATATCAATTTGTCAATGGGTTAGATCTACATTGCATTTAGAATTTAGGATCACTTGAACTTTAACAATTTCTTTCTAGAAAGAGGAAGAAATGTCTATGAATAGTTATCCCAAACCCCTTGGATTATTAAGGAACCCATGTTCTCAATGTCTCCTCTTGTTGTTGAGTGGTCATATTTTTACTTTTATTTTGTTTTTTTTTCAATTTTTTTTTCTATTTTTAAATGAATGAAAAATGAAAGGTCTTTTGCATATGAAAAAAGTGCAAAAGACAATATGTGACTTTTACATATATTTTACAAGTGAGGCTTGAGGAATTCCTTGGTCATAGGCATTGTACTTGATTGCTAGGGCCATGATAGATGAGATGCAGAGAGAGTATTATGGTAAGTCCATAGGAACTTGGAGTGGTTAACACTTCACTATGGCATGTAGTGAAGACCTTCCCAAGGGTATGCAACACTACATGGTTGGAGTACCACATGGGTTGGTATGATTTTTTTTGTTGGGTATAAAATGCCAAATCCCTATCTTTGTAGAACATTAGTCCACATTTTGTAGTGATGAGAGATATATTTATTAATTTTACATGATTGTGAGAATGTGTCTTTTTTTATTTTATTTTATCATGCTTTAATGTGATGAATGATATATGTGACAATCTAAGACATAATTTGTTGTAGCATCAACAATTTACATTACTCAAATAAACCTTTAATACAAAATACAATATTGCACTTGGTATTCATCATTAAGCTAAGATGGTACCAACTACAAGTCTATATGAAATACTAGAGATAAAATTCCATAAGAAATGGCTTCTAGGTGTAGCTCAATAGTGAAACAATATTCAAATATGTTCTTAGTGATAACATTGATACAAGCACCACCAAAGATGACCCACTAGCCAATTGGATAATATATCACGGAAGATGCAGAATCTAGGCACTTCGTGTGATCAGTGGCACTATTAGTGAACCCTATTTATACTATCATCATCCATTGACATCTATCAAGAATGTTAAAAGCATGATATGTAAAATCAATAAAACTCAAATATAACGTGAATTACACTATATAAATCATATACAAAACCAATAATTTGCTTGCTAAAAAGTTAAATCTTAATATTTCTTGATATAGATCCTATTTCCAGGCTCAACAAGCACTTTTCCATCATGATCAACTAGTTCATAAGCTCCCTTCTTAAGTGTGTGCCTCACTATGTAATTTCCATACCACATAGACTTAAACTTACCTTCCCCTAAAGCATCATTGTCTTAGTCAGAGACCAAAACAAGGCACCCCTAGGAGAAACCTCTTGAGACTTGTGAACTTAACATATCTAAACAAAGATTTATTTATAACTTTACATATGGTAGTCTCCCTTCTTAGGTGTGTGTCTCACTATGTAAGTTCCATACCACATAGACTTAAACTTACCTGCCCCTAAAGCATCATTGTATTAGTCATAGACTTAAACAAGGCATCCCTCCTAGAATCCTCTAGAGACTTGTGAACTTCACATATTGAAACAAAGATTTATTGATAATTTTAGAGATGGTACTTCACACTCAATGGAGAGAAATGATTCGACAACATGAATGAGTAGGAAAGGAGTGAAACTAGTAGTAGTATTAACTAATGTTTGATATTTTGAGAGCAAAGGATGCAATATAACATGCCAATTGTACTTACTCTCATTAATCATTCTTTGAAATATGGTTTTCAAGGATTTATTGACCACCTCTACCTCTCCATTCAATTTCAGATAAGAAGGAAATGAATGTTCCCATTCAAATCCCAAATTGGAATCAAATTCTCACATCACCCTATTTTGGAAATGACTACTCATAATCTCCCTAGGCACATATAATCATGTTATGAATTGGTTAAATTTATAAGTGCATTGTCTCACTATCATTAGAAAAAGTTGGGATGGCCTCAACCCACTTGTTAAAGTGATATACATCCACAATAATGTACTTATGCCCTTTCGTCAAAGGGATAGGTAGAAAATTCCACCCCCTAACTTGGTGAAAAGATTCATAGTGACAACAAAAAATAGTGGAGTTGGATATGCAAACATATTTCTTGTAAAATTTTAGCAAATATGACACTTCCCAACATATTCAATGCAATATTTGAAGATTGACAATTAGAAGTAGCTATAATGAAAAATGGTTACATTATGGCCAAACGAAATTATGACCACCATACGCTCCATTGTTGCAATTTTTCTTCTTGCTCATGAGTTAAACAATAATGCAATTCTAACTCTATCTCATGATGGTAGAGCGTGTGAGTAATTATGAGGTAAATCATAGCCAAATTTTGAATGAAACATTGATCATCATGTGAGAAGGATGGTGGAAAATTCAAAGTATAATTACACATGAGGATATCCCCATACCAAGGATCATATGACGAAATGAGAAAATATTTTTCTAAGGAGCAAATCCTCATAAAAATTCATCTCATTTTCTTGAGGTGACATTGATATTATTTCTACTAATACCATATATTTAAAAAAAAATTCTCATGTGAACTCATAGATCAAATTCTTGTAAAATCACAATCCATTTCTTAAATACCCCAATCACTCACCTATTTAGGACATATTGAAATGGATTAACATCTGTAATTACAATGGTTTTCTTGAACATAACATAATGTTGAATTATCTCGATAATGTGTATTGCAACCAATTCAAACTTCTCCACATGGAAATATTTGAGTTTAGGACCCATCAAGCCATGACTAAGGGAATAAATTACATACTCTTTGATCTAGTTAACCTTGTGAACCAGAACTATATCAATTATATATTACGTCACTATATGGTATAAAATGAAATCCCTACTATAGGTTGGAGGATTATGGAATGGATTTGAGGCCAATGCATTTTTTAAATCTTGGAATGATCAATTTTTTCAACAATCACATGAATCCCTTGCTTATCTAGGCATAATTTACAACAAATCATCACAAAAAGTTATCTTTTCATTAAAGAATCTAAATTTGATGAATGTGAGATGGGGAGGAAACTACACTATTACCTCAACCTTTATTGGATTTACCATGATCCATTCATTTAAAATGATATAGCATAATAAACGATTATAATTCACATAAAATATGCATTTTGGGGGTTCAACCAAATTTCATAATAATGAAATTTCTCAAAAACTTGATGGACGTGAGTGGGATGATCATCTCTCTTGTGAGAGTGAGAATATCACTGACATAAGCCTCCACAATATGCATGATGTCATGAAAGGCATAGGAAATGGCCCACTGAAATGTGGTTCCAACATTTTTGTGACCATTAGGGCATCTTATGGTATGAAAATGTTCCCAAAGAACATATAAAATCCATATTATGTTGGTATTTTGGATTGATTTCTAGTTGACTGTATAAAAAAAATCCATTCATAAAGGAGAATATCTGACTTGTGACAAATTTGTCAATAATTTGATGAATGAATCATTCAAGGAAGCTATTCTTTGTGCAAGCTTTATTCAAATGATGAAAATACATGCATTCCATAGTGGTCCCTTTGTTTTTATCTATGGGAATGGTATTTAAAACCCATTTAGTTAGAGGAATTAGGTAGATGAAGCCTACTCTGAGTAGTTTCACTACCTCAGCCTTTATGTTTGTTGTCATTCGAGGGTGAAATAATTGAAGCTTTTATCTAAGAATGTTTACATTTTTCTATGTGCTGATCTCCTTTTGAATAACACTTGGGTTAATTGTAGGCATCTCCTTATAAGGCCAAATAAAGACATCATGAAACTCTTTAAAGAGTTTAGTATATATATAGAACTCTTCATAGGAACAATCTAGCACAATAAAGACATTTTCTACAAAGTCAAGGTTCTTTGAAATGTTGACCGACATAATTGTGGAAATATTTTCCATGTTCCATTTGGAATATATAGAATATGATTCCAAATGGTTCATAGGTTGATCTTAATTTTCAAGCATGATCAAATGTAATTCACTATTTTCTACCCTATGAAACACTGGGAGAAAATAAGAACAATGATGTGTATCTTCCCATGGTCCTTTGAAGGTGAGCCACTACTTTAAGGATTTCCAAATCAAATGGAAAATTAGTATATAGGAAATCCATTAAAAGGGTAGAATCGACAACGCAAATAGGTAATGTACAAAGATACAAATCCTCCATTGCTGGTGGATTTTCACTGAGATTGTAGTGTTTTTAATGATAACTTGATATGTGACTTCCACTGTGGATAGAGGAATATCCATTCATACATGTTGACCTTCTTCAATCATGGAAAAAGTAGAAGGAAATATCCATCAATCCTCAAAATAAGAGGTAGAAAAACAATAAGTGTGAGTGGTGAGCATAACACTAGCACAAATGGTTCTAATATACACAAAAAGGGGTGAAAAGTTCATGTTCCCTAAGTGATTAATACATTCAAACCCACAAAATATTAGATTAATTTTGGGATTGGTCCACCAAAGGGACAATTGGATCGAATGAAAAATATGGGTCATACTATCAATAAGCTAGGTAATCAATCGCAATGATTTTCCCTTCAATAGGGAAGCATAATAAGTGAAAGGTGTGCAACTTGTTGCTTGGATTGTATAGGGCCAATTGTGTCCCAACAATCGATTTAGGTTGAGTTTTGAATTGACCAATTCCACTTCCATATTAATAGATTTCCATTCTAACCTAAATAGAAAGGAAGGAAGAATATTGTGGGGCCAATGAGAATGACCATCGAAGAAATTCAATAATGTTGGTGATGGAACCAAATATGGAGACTCAATCACTTTCCAACATGAAATAGATATGACACATGTGTGTATCCTGACTAAAATAATGCTCAAAAGATAAACTTCAAATAGTAAGTCACTTGGACTTGAAAAGAAAGATCGTGAGAGAGACATGTTTTGACATTAGATGTGTCGAGCACAACCATTTGTGCATTCTTCTAATCAATAACACTCATAGTTAGAAATGTGATATGTTATGTAGGACATGGCCAAAGTACCTTTAAGGTTGACATAACACAAGAAACCTAGGTCATAACCTTTATGATAGAGTAATTTTGGATGGCATGGGCATTAGGGTTGTGTATTTTCCTTTTTTAGAGAGTATTTTAGTATATGAGGTATATACGCAACTATAGGTTTATTAATGTGAAGAGGAACATCTAGCTCTGAATGTTCCTTGACTTCGGAAGGCTTACGATATCCATAATTGTGATATCAACACTAGTAAAAAGTGATGAAATTAGTGACTAGGTGGCTAAAAACATTAGTCACAACAATTCTTTCAAGTGAATTACTATTAAATCTGCGCAATTTTAAGTGACCAAACTAAAAATGACCAACTAAAATGACTAATTTAGTTTAGGGATAAAATATAGGATTAGATAATAAGTGACCAAACTAAAAGTGACTAACTGAAAGGACTAATTTAGTTCAGGAATAAAACATATGACTAGATAATAAGTGACAAAATTAATAATGATTAACGTAAATGACAACTATAGTCCAAGAGTAAAAATATGATAAGTACAAAAAGGATATGAATTAGTCATTTATGTTAGTAATTCTTAAAGGTGTCACTCCAAAAATGGAAAATTGCAATTTTGATAGTGAATTCTTTCATTTCACTACAGGGGTCTTTTAATCCATCTCCAACATTAAAATTTAGAGACAAAGGGCTCTCTGAATCCATCTGCAATGTTAAAATTATGAATACCCTTTTGTCTCTAAATTTTAACATTGCGAATGGATTATGATATTCTCAACATGAGTTTGACCTTCCTTTGCCATTTGGAAAATCTTATCCTTCACTCATTCGTCCAAGAAGGGCAAGGCTAATGGCACCTGAGATGAAGGACAAGACAAAAAACAAACAGAAGAAATTCATACCTTTTGAAAACCCCAAGAAAGTCATAACACATTGCATTGCTTTCTCCGATCTCTAGGATGAAAGGGAAACAAAACTAAGAGCTAGAGAACCCCAAGAGGATTTTTTGCAGCCCCTAAGAAATGATGTTGTGCCCTCAGCTGGCCAAAACTAGAGGACCTAAACAATGTGCAATTAGAGTTGGGGTTAGGGTCTCTAAATTGCTAGATGATTTCCCTATCAAATTATTAAATTTCCTTTCTAAAGGCCTGGTAGGCCCAAAAAATAAGGCATGGTCATGAAATTTTGATCTAACTTCCAAATCTGAATGGATAAAATCCTTGTGACTAGTGGAAATATGTTGAAAACTGCCTGTGCCAATTCATAATCCACCAACTCCTCCTCCTTCATGTGGGTCTAATAGTAAGAAACCAACAACTCATCTGAAAAAAATCTTTGATGAGTAGTTGTGTGTTTTCAAAGGGTTTATCATGGAGATGATCATTGTACTTAAAAAATATACATCATGTGAATAAAAATCTCATGGTTATCATTTACTCTTAATTTTCATTTTGACAAGGATATCAGATCTTGATATTGTCTAGAGGTCATTCACTCTTCATCAAAACTACACCTCGCTCTAGTCAGAAACTCCACACCCCTTTCTTCGTTTCCAATATTTCCATGGGCCTATAGGGTTTCTCCATAATTATTGAATTTCTTTCCCATAGTAGAGATGTTGTGATGTCCTCTTTAACATTTTGACTTTGTAATAAAAATATTTTTTTTTTTTTAACTACAACTATAATTAATAATTAAACCAATCTAGATCCATCTTAACTCTAAATCTAGAGATGGAGGAATCAAATATTTCTTAAGATGTGATCCGTAATTGAAAAAGGTATTATAGAATTTATGTGAAGTTTTCTTATGTTACTTAGTGCAATAGATCGAAAATATTGCAAATAACATAAACACATAAGCAAATTGAAACATAAAAATACGCAACAACACAACGACAATTTGATAATGGAGTTCAAAAGACTTCCTAGCTACCTCTCTAAGTCCTTAGATTCCAGTGTGACCACCTTATTAGTCTTCAAAATGTTTTTACAGACATGAGCTCAAAAACAGAGACTCAAATGAGAAAGAGGATGTCACCATTGCGTTCAGCTCAAAATTTCGAGTTAAACGAGTATAAACTTGCTCATATTTTGCCTTTGTGACTTCAAGACCCCCCAGAGAAATCCAAAACCACCTATGTTCCTATGAAAACCACTTTCTGCTGACAAAACCCATCTATGTGGAGGAAAAACAACCTTAGAAATCGTGCACGCTATTTTGGGCGGATTCTATGTGCAACATAACTGAAAAGGTGTTTGTGACAGCTTGTTAGCAAGTCTGTCTGGCTTGGTGCATTGGCAAGAGGATTTGTGTGAGGGCATTTATATGGAGGATGGACATCAGTGGGTCGAAACCCCTGCCTGACCTCTTGGCATTTTACATGGAACGATTATTGCATTTATCGTGGCATTGGATATAGTTTATATATCATAATATATATTACGATATTATATATCGTATGTGACATTCATATGTTAACACGTTGATATGGTTTGACCCTTAATATGGTTGTGTACATATTACATAGCTCACAATCTGGTAAGGTGACCAACGGTCGTGGGGTTGACCCCAACTGTCCAGCCCTTTTTTGGTGACATATTCCGCAAATAATAAATGTAACCTTATCCTCATCCATAACAATTCATTCCGTAGCCCGTCCAGTGAAGGGATTCTGTCCAAAACGCTGGCAGTCTGAGAGGTCAGGGGTTCAATCCCTCTTGACCCCAAATTTTTGGGATTTCATGCCAACATTGGGAAAATCCGGGTTGCCACGTGTCATCCTCGGATTGGCCCATTCTATCCAATCACATGCCTCCACATCATTGCACCTGCTGACATCATCTTGGATAGATGGCATGTTCTCGGGATGCCACGTGTCCTACTGATGTCACTCTGCGATAACCATTGACTTTAACTTTGACCCATTGACTTTTTTACTTTTGACTTTTTGACATTTGCCCTAATTTTTCCAAAAAACTTTGGCTAGCCATAACTTCTTCATCCAAACTCGGATTTATGCATCGTTTGCATTGTTGGAATCATATCGACGAGCACTTCAACTTGATTCTACTTTCAAATGCATTTTATGACTTTGATATGGAGGAAACATTGAATCCATTTGGATCACTCCTCCCCACTAGAAGCTTTTGGACCCCCAAAATTTGGTTTTAACTATCGAGTAAGTTCCTTCACTTTTCCAATATCGATCCATCATGCTTTACTTGGATTTTTACCATTGAGTCCAACTTGGAGATACTCAACATTTCCTCATCGCGAAGTCCTTATCCTCCTATCAAGAACTATGTCCTCCTATAGCTCATTTAGATAACTAGGAAAAAAATCTTCAATCGAAGGTAACTGACCTTTCTCCTCAGGATCTTCAATCAATAAATGTTCATACAATCCCAAGTTTTCAACATTTACGATGAAATAGATCTGCATATAAGTTGGTAGATCTAGGCAGAAAGCATTTTCACCAATTTTGTCAAGTATTTTGAAAGGACCATATCTAATTGGTTTTGAATTCTTACCTTCCCCTTGTAGTCTTTCTTTGCTGATGTACAACCAAACATGATCACCAACTTCAAAACTATGCTCAACTCGATGCTTGTCATGTTGCGCCTTAACTTTGTTTGGCTTCTTTCCAGCTGTTCGTGTACTGCCTGGGGAATTTCATGGATTTTTTCAATGAACTTGGTTGCTTTGTCCACATCAATATGTCCATCAATTGTTATGTCTTTACCAAAGACAAAATCCAAGGGAGACTGTGGTACAAAACCCAAACAATTCTCAAAAGGAGATCTCTAAATAGAAGAATGTTTTGCATGGTTGTAGGCATGCTGCACATAACACAAATGTTCATCCCAAAGCTTAGGATGCTTGCTGCAATATCCTCGAAGAAACTATATCATTGTCCTATTGACCATTTCTGTTTAACCATTTGTTTTCTTCTGAAATTTCGTGCTCTTCTTTAAATTTGTGTCCATTAACTCCCATAGACTTGACCAAAATATCCTCACAAATCGAGAATATTGATCGGATACAATAGAAGAGGGTAACCCAAAATTAACCCATACATTTTGAAAGAATAAATTTGTAGTTTGTTCGCTATGACCTACTTATTACATGGTGTCAAAATACACATCTTACTGAACCTATCCACAACTACATACAAATAGTCATGATCCTTTCTAAACATTGGCAATCCCCCAACAAAATCCATGGAAACACTTTCCCAAGGAAGAGAAGGAATTGGAAGTGGAGTATACAAGCCTAATTTTCTATTACCAAGCTTGCTTGTAGGACACATAGTACATTCTTTAATATATCTAGAAACTGTCTCATTCATTCGTGGCCAATAGTATAATCCTTGTAATTGTGCAACTATTTTACTTACACCAAAATGATGTGATATGGGAGAAGTATGTGCTTCTTGAATTGTATAAACTCTTTCAGTTTGTGGAATGCATAACTTTCCTAAATGGTATAAGAGTTTGTCCTTTATGAAATAATCCAATTCTTCTACCTGCTTACCATGACTTAAAGTTGCATATACATCCTTAAAATCTATGTCTTAAGCATATTGTTCAATGTAACATTCATGAATTATTGAATTATGATTAAGTATTGTGGATGCATTTATAATTGGTCTTGATAACATGTCTACAACCTTATTATGTATGCCCTTCTTATGTCTAATAACAAGATGAAATTGTTGTAGAAACCCCATCCATCTGTAATGTCATGACTATTTCAATTTAGTTTGTGAGTGTAAGTATTGTAGTGGTTGATGATCTGTATGTATGATTGTTTCTTTACCCATTATGTAATGTTTCCACTTTTTAACACTCTGTACTAATGCATACAATTCTTTATCATATGTGGGATAATTAACTATTGTTGATGTAAATGTCTCAGAATGAAAGCATATGGGTTTTCTGTGCTGCATATACACTGCCCCCATGGCATATTCACTTGCATCTGTCTCGACCTCAAATGGATGTTGAAGATCTAGCAGTGCTAGTATTGGCGTTGTACTGATTCTTTATTTTAATGTGTCGAAGGATTTCTGTTGTTTGCCTCCCCACTGAAACAATTGTTTCGCACTTGTTAAAGCATGTAGAGGCACTGCAATCAAAGAGAAGTTAGGAATAAACTTCCTCCAATATTGTGCTACCCCTAAGAAACTTCTAACTTCTGTAGCAGTATTGCGTTTAGGCCAATTTACAATGACTTCGACCTTTGAGGGATCTATCTTCAATTCACCACCTCCTACAATATAACCCAAATAATTCAAAAATTCCCTGCCAAATTCACATTTTGACAGTTTTACATAAAGATTTTCTCTTTTCAAAACATCTAAAACCTGCTTTACATGCTTTAAGTGTTCTTCCCATGTTCTACTGAAAACAAGAATATCATCTAGATATACTATTACAAAATCATCAATGAATGGTTTAAATACATCATTCATGACTCACATGAATGTAGCTGGAGCGTTACTTAAGCCAAAAGGCATAACCATCAATTCATAGAGTCCTTTTTTGTTTTGAAAGCATTCTTCCATACATCCTATTCTGAAACTTTGATCTGATGGTAGTCGCTTCGCAAGTCCAATTTAGAGAAGTAAACTACATCTTTTAACTGATCTAACAAATCATCAATGCGAGGAAGAGGATAATGACTCTTTATTGTGATTTTATTTAATGCTCTAAAATCAATGCACATTCTCCATGAACCGTCTTTCTTTCGTACTAACACAATAGGTGATCCACACGGTGATGTGCTTGGTCGAATAAACCCTTGATCAATCAACACCTATACCTGCTTCTTTATCTCTACATTCTCTAGAGCTAATAACTTGTACATTCCAATGTTAGGTAGTGGAGCATCTTGCTTCAAATAAATCCCATGTTCTATCTCTTGCTTGGGTGGAAGCCCTTTAGGCTCTTGAAATAGAATATCATAATCGGAAACAACCTTAACTAGATTTGCTTTCTGTTTAGGATTACAACCTTGGAAAGCATAAAATTTATCAATATCCTTTTCTTTTATAATCATAAGTAAAAATTGTTTACATGAATTTACAATTATTTTCATCTGTCCTGAATTTATGAGAAAGAAGTTATCTTTGAGTTTATGAGTTCTTACAATATATTCAATTCCATCCTTAGTGAGTTAATACTTATTTTCAATTTGATAGAAGATAGCATTTCTATCGTACAAGTATGGATTTCCTAATACAATTCCACATATGTCCAATGGGACTATGTCTAACTCAACCTCATCTACAAACTTTGACCCAATAGTAAAACGAAGTTTACATTGTTTTGTAACTTCTAGCTTAGTTTTATCACACACCCAACCTAATGGATATGACTTTTTATGAGGTTTTGTTTCTAGACCCAATTTCTTTACAATTGCTTCAGAAATCAAATTAACTTATGAACCACTATCAAATAAAGTATCAATTTTAGTATGCTTGGAAATTAATCTAATGTGAAATAGCTCATTTATTTTCTTCTCTTCATTATCATTATCAACAAAATGTGAAGAAGTACTTGTAGATGCTTTAGAATCTTTTCCTTTTATACCGATAGCTGTAACCATTGTCTCATCACCTAAATATGATCCCCAATCCTTTTGAATAGTAGCAACATTATTCCACCCCTTACTCCCAAACTTCTTACACTTCAATTTCGGATGCAATGACTAGCAGTGTGCCTCATCATGGCCCTTCTTTTTATAGTGAGTATATAAAGGTTTATATTTGCTCACATTTTTTTATTTCTTCTCCTTCCACATAAGTTTCTTCTTGTCTTTATTCTTTCTTTCAATAGGTTCGGATCATTTCCCAACATCATGGGTTACATTTTTTCCTCTAGCTTCTAGATGAGTTGCTTGGACTGATACATCATCTACGCTGGTTGGATTAAACATAAGTATAATATGCCTCAAATAAATATGTAGGCCACCTATGTATTTCAACAATGTCTCTGGTGAGTCCAATGATATGCCTAATGTTAAAGCTCTTTTATGAAATTCTTGAGTATAACTTTGCACATTTTGACCCTTTAACCGACATAATGTTTTCCAACTCATCATTGCTTGTTGCATATAAGACAAGGGATAAAATTTCTTTTTAATAGCAAAAAAAAATTCATTCCAAGTTGAAAATATTTTACCATTCTTTTTTAGATCTGCTTGTGTCTTTCCTTCCCACCATACAAGTGTGGTTCCTCCAATTCGAAGGCTAGGAAGATAGATATTCTTCCTTCTGAAACAATTTTTTGCGCCCTGCAATACAATTCAATCTGTCTTATCCAATTATCAAGCTTTTCAACATTAATTTCTCCATCACAAATCGGCAAATCAAAATTTATATCTAATTTGATCAAAGAGGACTTCTTCTTTTTCCTCTTAGAAGGACTAGATTTATGAGAAGAAGATGATGATGATGACGATAATGGTGATGATGGAGGAGATTGTGGAGGAAGAATTTCTCCCTTTCCCTTATCTTATTTGTCTTTAGGTGATGAATTTCCTTCATCTTTGTTCTTATTAAACTCGAAATACATCTCTTCCACCACTGTGCATATCGTCATGAAACTATCCAGGAATTGAGATTATGATCCAAATGGGTTTTCAGCCATCATCCTTCTTTACGAAAACACCATTCCAATCTCTAGATTCACCTCAACAAGTTCACATTCACCTTGTTCAAGCCTCAACCTAGTAAGCATTCAAATCTTCACACAACCTTGTCAGACCTTAAAAACCTTGAAGCTCTGATACCAACTTGATCTGTAATTTAAAAACGTATTATAGACTTTATGTGAATTTTACATATGTTACTTAGTGCAATATATCGAAAATATTTCAAATAACATAAAAGCATAAGCAAATTGAAACATAAACATATGCATCAACACAACAATAATTTGATAACAGAGTTCACCAGACTTCCTTGCTACCTCTCAGGGTCCTTAGCTTCTAGTGTGACCTCTTTATTAGTCTTCAAAATGCTTTTACAGACATGAGCTCAAAAACAGAGACCCAAATGAGAAAAAGGATCTCACCATTGCATTGAGCTCAAAATTTCAAGTCAAACGAGTATAAACTTGCCCATATTTGGACTCTGTGACTTCCAGACCCCTTGGAGAAATCCAAAACCACCTCTGCTCCTATGAAAACCAATTTCCGCTAACAAAAACCGCCTCTGTGGAGGAAAAACCACCTTCGAAATCATGTGCACCCCTTTGGGCGGATTGTACCTGCAACATAACTCAAAAGGTGTTTATGATGGACTTGTTAGCAAGTCCATCTGGCTCGGTGCATTGGCAAGAGGCTTTGTGTGAAGGCGTTTATATGGAGTTTTGGGTTGTGTTATATTATTTCCACATAGTTAACAGGGGGTTTGAGGGGTACCCGTAACCCCACTTTTTGGGGTCCGGGGTAGTGCCCCGGAAAATTTTAGTTTTGGACCCTATGTTAGGTTGGGCGGACCCACCTATGGTTTTGTGCATGATTTTCGCACATGTTTTTGGACACGATGGTTTTCGGTCCATGGTTTTCGATGCGATGGTTTTCGATCCATGGTATTGGATGCTTCAGCATGTATAAATATGTATTGTAACATTGAAAGGAACATAA
>APFE030195800.1:96165-122125 GCA_000404065.3 Pinus taeda | reverse complement strand
GGGAAATCTCTGTGTATATGTGTTTTATGTGTTATGCTCTCGCATTTTTATTTTTTCCTGTGATTTAGAATTCGTATGCAGGTAATTTCTTTATGGGGTTAAAAACCACATGGATGATGGAGGTCGGCATGTCGAAACCCTCGCCCAACCTCTTGCCATTTTACATGGAATGGTTATTGCATTTATCATGGCATTGGATATAGTTGATATAACGTAATATATATTACGATATTATATATCGTATGTGACATTCATATGTTAACACATTGATATGGTTTGACCCTTAATATAGCTGTGTATATATTAGATAGCTCATAATCTGGTAAGGTAACCAGTAGTCATGGGGTTGATCCTGACCATTTGGCCCTTTTCCGGTGGCCATATTCTGCAAACAATACATGTAATGTTATCATCATCCATAACAAGTCATTTCATAGCTCGTTTAGTAAGGGGATTCTGTCCAAAACGTTGCCAGTCTGAGAGGTCAAGGGTTCGATCCCTCTTGACCCCAATTTTTTGAGATTTTATGCCAACATTGGGCAAATCCAGGCTGCCACGTGTCAACCTCGGATTGGCCCATTATGTCTAATCACATGCCTCCACGTCACTGCAGCTACTGATTTCATTCAAATGGGTGGCATGTTCCCATGATGCCACATGTCCTGCTAATGTCACCCTTCATTAACCATTGACTTTGACTTTGACCTGTTGACTTTTTGACTTTTGACTTTTTTACCATTTTCCCTAATTTTCCCCAAAAACATTTGCTGGCCATAACTTCTTCATCCAAACTCGGATTTATGTGTCGTTCACACCATTGGAATCATATCGACGAGCAATTCGACATGACTCTAGTTTTAATGGCATTTAAAGACTTTTATCTGGAGGCAAAATTGAAGCCATTTTGGATCACCTCTCTTTTATAGTGAAAAGAGATTTGATCCCTCTAGGTCCTAAGTTAAAATTGATCTAGACTCATCATATACAATGAAAAAAAAAAGATAGAAAACAAAATAAATTGCAAACTCAACTACCTTTCTTTTCAAAAAACATTAAAACATTTATAACCTTAAATAACTTTAAAAAACATTAAAATATATATTGTATTAAGCTTACAATTTTGTGTTGGTTGCAATGGTCTTTTAATGTTTTTATGTGCACAACATAAATTGAAATACCATTTATAATTCGATCAGGAGAAACATTCTGGTATTCTTGTTTGATAGAATACATTATTTTTCTTTTGACAAGAGTTTCGATTTGGGCTTTTAGCAACTCTTTTACTTTCTTGAAATAAAGGAGTTGGGTACTTAAATTAGGGCTCATGGTCATCGAAAGAGATGAAAAATAAGGGGCTTGGATTGGTATTGAAGTTGGTTATTTGGTTTGATATATTTATTACTCACAGAGGCTAGAGAGTGAGGAGTTTTGAGGTGGGTTTGTAATTGAACTTTTTCTTTAACCCTAGAACTGCTGAAATGGTGATAACAAGGGGCCTAAAGTGGTGTTGATAATTTTGTAGAACAAAGATTTAATGGTGCTAGAGTAGTTGGGTGACCTGTTTGATGTCCACGATAGCTGAAAATTCTAGAACATGTACTGGTTTGGTGTGTAGCATTGGAATGGTTTCAGAACAATCTACGATCGGTTTACAGTAATTGGGTAGTTTTTTTGGGTTCCATGATAGCTTCAAATGCTAATATCAAGGGTCACAGAGTGTAGCATTGATTTAGTTTTGGATCAAACAAAGAATAGTATTAGAGTAGTTGGCTAGAATCTATGGAAGTCTGACAAAAAAGGTTATAGAGTGCAACATTTAAGATTGTTTGGAGCAAAGATTTGATGGTGTCAAAATAGTTGAGTGCTTGTTTTTGGGCTTGGAATATTTGAAAGGGTGAAGAAAAAGGGGCTTAATGTTTGGCATTGAGGGGGTATTTTGGAATAAGAAATTCATGGGTGGCATTATTACAGGGATGGATCCCTCGAGAGGGGAAGGGAAAATAAGTTTTGTTGTTGCACATATAGCTAATGTCAAGCCCTAACTTAATTCTACTTTTGATGTTGCTGATAGAGAGGTTCCATAGTTTGAGTACACGCCATGGACAGTGGCACATTTATATTCTATTTCCACTATATCATTGGCCCACACATAGGCTGCAACAATAGTTGCAGGGGATTTTCACACAAAAGCTTCAGAACATCGAAGTCAAGGTCAATATCTGTTGAGATTATGGATCTTTTTCCTTGAAAAATTATATATCATCTTGTCTTGTCAATGTAGTTTTAATGTGTAAAGATCAAAAGTTAGGATTATCAACCTTTTGGCCCTAGAACAAAAGTTCCTTTTAGGAATTCGAGTATAAATATCAGTAATAAATTTGTTATCATTTTGGTAAGCTAGTTCTCTTATTGTTGAAAAATTGTGTCCATTTTGTGCAATAAAAGTTTGAACCCTTCGAGAGCCACATCCTTTGGCATTTTCATTATCTTATTCAAAGTGTTAACTATATTAAAATTAGTAGACAAAGGTTGTGGAAAAAAAATGGGACTACAAGGGTCTAAAATGTATCGGAAACTCGGGATAGACTTCTGGGGAAACCACACGAAACATGGAATATGTCAAGGAACAATTTCTAGAGATGAAAGCATAAATTTACGAGTAAAATATTCCCAAAAGACCTGCTTAGTGCTCTTTTCTTTACTAGTTTGTTGCTTTTTTTAGAAAAAAATAGTAGTCTGCACTTTTGTCACTTACGAGTGTATCCAATAAAATAGTGGCAGAGCTGGAAGATTTTGTCAAAGAATTAAGCAGCTATTGCTTGGAAACAATATATTGCAGTGAGAATTTAGTTCTTTTTTATCTTAGTTATGTTCCATTTATAGTCTTGTTGGCTTTGTTGGGCTTGACCCATGTTCAGTGTTAGTTAGCCAAACAAATCCCTACACTACTGGCCTTTTCAGCATCATCCCATGGAGCGTGGACCAAAGTCTCACCCAAAGCAGTATGGGAGGATGCTGGAACCAAGTTTCCACACCCTAAGATGGTTAGGATGTCAGTTTATTCCTGATATTCCTGCTTTCGCGTAGGTCATTAAGTTCTAGGGATTTGTGAGTCTAGTCCTTTGTTCCACCCTTCAGTACCTCCGCAAAGGGGTACGAATGGCCTTCATGCAGCCCTAACCTGCAGTTCAGGTATTTTTGCGCTACCAAGCAGTGTATAGAACAGGTTCCAAGTTATCCTTAAGTGTTTAATTATCTTACTAGATAATCACAATTAGCACCGCATAAATAGATATTCTTACTTGCGTTGGATTAACCAACGTAATTACATATATGCTCACATCACATAAGCATTGTAAATGAGATCCATACACAATATGACAAGATGCAGTAACAGGAACAAAGACATAGAATTTGTAGAATACTTCTCTTTATTAATATCTTTAGATGATTACAGACTCTATCCGCCCTATGCACACAGTTGCAGGGGTCTGCGCACTCAATTGTGGACTTCTACACTAGGCCTCTATGCACTTAGCTGCAGAGCCTCTACCTACACTAGGACCTGTAACTTAGACTTCTCTCCTTATCGCTCAAGACTTCTTCTACAACTTATGACTCATTAGAAGTACTTATAGCTTACATACTTAGATATTTTTATACAATCCCATGGTCCATGGACCATGGGTAGATCTTTTATAGCCAAATTTACTTTCCAAAATAAGGGTAGACAACCCTTTATGACTCATGAAACCTCCACGCTCTGCGACCACAAAATGCAAAGTCTTTATAACTTTATTACAAAATTCAACCCAAAACATGGGATTTTAGCCCTAAAATTGTCCTTAGGGGATCCTGTTCGGAATAGGCCCCAAGCACAAACATAGTGACTCGCCCTCGAGTCACTAACCAGGCATGGAAATCTTAGTGTGAAGACCTCCCAACTCAAACCTTATGACCGCAACCACAGTAGTGCATTGTGTGGCCGCTTTCTTCATGTCTTCCACCATTTTTTCGGTCAGTACTCTTGAACTGTCGGCCTAAAGCTTTCACCGAGTTGCTTGCAGTGTCACAAACTTTCCTTCAATAGATGTTGTAACCTTGTAAGCATCATCCAACCAGGGCTTCAGTCGTGCCTTAAACACTGCTTCCTTTTTCTGTGTTGCATCCACCTGTTCTTTTAGCTGCTTGGCCTCTTGCAGCTTCGCCAATCTTTGTGTGAGCACGATGATTCTTGTTGCGCCTTTGACCTCATCATAGAGTTGTTGTAGTTCACATTCTTATATCTCTAGTCATTGTACATTAGGATCCTCCTAAAAGCTTGTCAGGACCTCGAACGACTGCTCGAAAAGTTCTGTACAGTCTGCTACTGCACTGTGAACTGCCGCTATTGCCAATGTGAGAGTGATTGCATGTTATTCCTTTACTTCTACCATGGTTGAAGGTTGGGCCTTCAACTGCAATTTGGCGATTTTCAGGTTCAAATCCAACTAAACTCTTGCCATTTCTGTCTGAGTGTTGCGTACCCCTATAACCAGCTTGGGGATGTCCACCTCGACTAGTTCTTCCTCAGGAATGGCCAACTCTAAGACCATTTGGCATGCCTCCTCGACAACCTGCATTATACGCTTATTTTGGTTGGTTGCCTCGGTCAAGACAGCAATGGCAGAGTCTCATTGTAGTGCCATCTACTCATTTTTAATGAACTGCTCACTGATCACTTGTAGGGCGCGGTGCTCATAGGCCCTCAACTATGCAATCATTCCATCTTGCAAGAGGTGGAGTGCTCCACCAAGGAGTGCTACCAGATTCAACCCTACTCCCATGAGGGCATTGACAATGGGCCTGTCAACTTCATTTTCCATGGTGAGTGCTCCATTAGGCAACACTATTACGTTGGAGGCCTTCGCATGCAGCATCTCAGTAGCCTCTGAAGTGCCGATAGCAAGGCTGGTAGACACCATGCCAGTTCGTAACATGTAGGTCTATAACTCCTATACACATGTCTGGATAGTCCCCGATACTAGTTTCTGTTGTTGCTAAAACTGTTGTAGGGCCTTCGAAGTGACATCCTGGACCATGTCATTGATGTCAAGTAAATCACCCTCTGTGAGGGTGATTGGGTCCAACGATGTCTTAGTAGCCTTAGATTTCTTCCTGGACCCTCCTTTCTCTTTCTCCCTTGGATGCTTGATGCAGGCGGACGTTGCCTGTGGTTTCGTGCCATGCTGCTCTGTCTACTTATCCGTCTCTTCCTCTCTCTTTGGTGAAGGTGACCTTGCACCTTTGTTAGAGTCCTGCTCTGTTCCCCCTATTTTCTTCTTCGTCTACTAAGCGGAATCACGCTCCGCTTGGGCCTTGTCAGTGGCCTCCTTCTTTCTCTTTTCGACCAATTATGTCATCTTTAGCTTGGCCTCCTCCTTCTTTCTCTACATGATGGAGTTGCTTCCTCCCACAACCAAGTCTGTTGTGGTGCACCATTCTACTAGCCATCGATCAAGTACTGCATCAATGGCGTCATCCATTGCTAAATAAGGCAAGTCATACCATGTTTACGTAGGGTCCTTCCATTCCCTAATGGACACATGGTGAAAATCTTCTTTGAACTCTGCATAGCCTTGCAGGTTGGCGAACACCATAGGTGACAACCATGGTTTGGGATTGATGGCCATGCATATGTTCATCTCAATCAAGATCTAGAAGATCTTGTTGTCCTTGATTTGCTACGCATCCTTGGTTCACAGCGAAGCATACTTCACTTCCTCTGGTAGGTCTAGCACGACCGAAGGGAATTGGCTGTCCTATGGAAGCACCCATGCTACCACCACAATAGACAGCAAGAGCCACGCGTAGTGTAACATATTGTTGAGATCCTATGCTTCGCAACAGTTTTCAAGGAACTCACTGTGGATATAGTCTACCCAATTGAACTGAACTCCTTCGGCACACTAGGTTGCTAGGGTGATGATAGGCACCGACGCCTCATTAGCGCAACACTTCCTCATCACCTTCCCTGCTAGAATTTGTGTAGCCACCTTTACATCAGGGTCACAGATGATGGGTATGGCATATCCACATAGCTTCTTTACTAGCTTTAAATTCTCTTTGATGGCCTCCATAAGGGCCTACTCGCCACCTTTTCTGCCAAATATCATGGCTGGATTTTCTCATGTGTAGGGCAACTGTGTGATCCTGTGGATCAATCTATCAATCATGGGTATTGGATCTTCCAACCACAGACACCCATCATGCACCAAGCATAGAAGCTCCTTGATGACCAAGACTGTAATCGGGGTGTGGTTGTAGTGCGGAACCCATAGCATATTGAGAAGACCTACCTTGTCTACTCCTCTGAGCCACCTTCGCGGCTTCAATCTAGTCATCCTGGTGTTTGTATTAATAAAGAAGCGCATCAGCTGCTTGGTCGCCAAGTGTGGGAACTTCTCATGGTCAGCCAAGTCTCAGTCTTCAAGTTTCAACTGAGGAACCTGCACCAATTGTGGTCCTTCAAAAATAATTTCATATGGCAGTGTATGGGTTTGCAAGGGGACCTTACTCTCATCAATATCCCTCGGTACCTTAGCCTTGCTTTTGCGTGGAGGGATGTACTCAGGAAACCGAGTGATAGAGTCAACACCCTGGGCTTCAGCTTCCTCCACATCTATTCCCACATCCTCATCATCCATTGGGATGTCTTTTATTTCTTCCTCCTCCAGCTCCAAATTAATGGCTTTTCCCTTCTCTTGTGCAATAGGATTCAGTGGGCTTCTTCTCGGAGATGCATGCACCGGTGTCGTAGGTTGCTTGGCTTTCTTATCCTTCATGCTCTCCTTGGTTAGGGTAGGCTTTGGTCTCGGTGTCCTTGGTGATTTAGGGACTTTTGCTAATACTTCAGCAACCTCTAGAATAGCTACTTCTACATTGCTAACCACTTTTGGTGTATCCTCTTCGATCGTCACTGCTTTGGTGTCCATGGTTGTGGCAGGTGTTGACATAACGCTCATCAGCAATGCTCACGATATCTATGGTAAGTTCTCAAATGCTAAACTCACTATCAGAGCCTCAAAGAATTCTCAGTTCTTGTGTGCCTTAGAGCTCAACAACTAAATTTTCAAAATGCCAAGTGTTTTTTGTTGGGCAAGCACCTGTAATTTATAAGGCATTTTGAATTAAAATCTGACCGTTGCCCCCAAATTCGATTCATTAATGCTGGATTAGCAGCATATTTTCAAGGATCTTACCTATAAATTTCGTCTTAAATGTCGGTCACCGACTCCATTTGGTCGTATTTCTACCATCAAATCATGAACATTGACTTTAATGGTCACTTTCCGGCCGACCTGCAAACCCTGTGACACTTCCTTGCTTCGCACAATCCTCCAATCGCGTAGCTCCCCAACCTAGGTAGTGTAGTTTATAGTCCCACACCTCCTTTCAGCTAGCTAGAGTGCTAAGACTGTGCTACCTTCATATAGTCACATGTATGGACCGTTGGTGTATGGCTTCAAGCGACTACCATTCACCTTTCCTAGGAAGGGATCTCCATTCAATTTAACCAATTGTACCATTCCTCCATCGGTGATATCTTTAATGACATAGGGCCCTAACCAGTGCATTCTGAATTTCCATGGAAATTTATCAAACTTGCTTTCATATAACAAAACTAGGTCATTTACCTTAAAGGTGCACAGCTTAATGTGTTGATCATGCCATGCTTTTTCATGTTGCTTTTGGACCTGTTGGTGAAATCCAGCTAGAAATCTTTCTTCCTCAAGCTTAGCCAGCTGTGAGAACCTCTCTTCCAGGGCTCCATGATACGTCATAACCGTGAGTGCCGCTATGTAGAAATGAGGCACAATGTATTCCATGGGCATCATTGCTTCAACACCATATACAAGCCTAAAGGGTGTTTGTCCAATCAACTTCTTGCATGTCATCCGATAGGCCCATAGTACTGCGGGTATGCATAGGTCCCAATCACTTCAATGAGCATTGCAAACCTTGGTCAGCGCATTCTCCAACACTTTATGTAATGCTTCCACCGTCTCATTAGTCTGCGAATGATAAGGCATGCTCTTTTGGTGACATACCTGAAATTCCTCAATTAGTGCGTTGATCGTCTCATTTAGGAAGTGCGTACCACGATCGCTCATCAAAACCTTTGGACACCCAAATCGTGTCAATACATACTCAAAGAGGAACTTCACAGCAGTCACACCTGTGCAATCCTTCACAGGCTGTGCTTTCACCCATCGAGTCAAATACTCTTTCGCAGTGATAATGTATCTCACTCCTATCTTCTTCCCTTGGGGCTAAATGGGTCCCACAAAGTCTATCACCCATTTCTCAAAGGGTTGTAATGCCAACTGTGGATTTAGATGCATCTAATCCCTCTACGATGGCATGCCAATCCTTTGACATACATCACATGCTTTGTAATACTCTTTTGAGTCCTGATGTAGGGTTGGCAACCAACACCCTATGCATAGAATCTTTTGCGTAGTCGCTCTCCCTGCATAATGTCCTCCCACAGTGGCCTAATCAATGTCCATGAGGATACTTCTCCTTTCAAACTCTGGTACATATCATCAAAATATCTCATTAGACCCCATTTTGTACAAATGCCTGACAATGATAGAAAAGTTTATCACACACACCACTAGCTCCTTCTTCTACTGGATGGTGTATCCTTCTGGGGTAGTTCCTATCGTTAGGAAGTTTATGATATCTTCAAAATGACCATCCATGACACGCACTACAAATAGTTGTGCATTATGCAATACCTCCTCCAAATTAGTGGGCTCTTCCCCTATTTCGATGCACTACAGATGGTCTGGTCCCACGTTCAATCATCCAGGCTTCACAATAACTTCAAAATCATACTCCTAGAATAATAACAACCACGTGAAAATTCTCGCCCCCAACACAGGCTTATTTACAGGTATTTGAATGCGAAATGATCCGTATACATCTTAACATTGCCATCCAACAAAGAGTTTTTAAACTTCTGGAGCACGTATACCATGGCTAACCCTTCGCACTCGGTGGTGGAATAGTTCTACTCCACCTTTGATAACCTTTTGCTTGTGAATGCTATGGGATGGTCCAAATCCCCTTTGCCAACATGTGCGAGTGTTGCTCCCAACGCTATACATGACGCATCAACATGTACATGAAACTCCTTCTTCCAATCCGAGAAGACTAAAATTGGCATGGTGACCATCTTTTCCTTCAATACATCCAATATTTTCTTACAATCCTCATTCCAACAGAATGTGACATCCTTTTTCAACAACTTCTCCATAGGCGTGGTGATCTATGCATAGCTTTTGATGAACTTTTTGTAATATCCAGTATGCCCTTAGGTAGCACACAACTATTTCACACTCCTCGGTGCTTCTAAGTTACGTATCACTGTGATCTTCATGGGATCTAGCATCAGTCCCTATCTGCAAACTACATGACCCAACAGGGTCCCAAAAAGGACACAAAGAAGACACTTCTTCAGATTGAGCACAATCTGGTATTTTCGAAAGGTATCTAGCATCAGGTGCAAGTTTTCCACATGACGCTTCACCAACGCAAACATAGTACAATCATCAAAGTATGATTACAGGAACTTATGAATGAATTCCTTGAATGCAGTAATAACTACGCACGAGAAAATTGCAAGCACATTGTTCAATTCGAAAGGCATTACAATGTACTGAAAACACCCCCACTTAGTCGCGAAGGTCATCTTGCTCCTATCCTTCGGTGCGATTTTGATCTGATGGTGCATAGAGAACCCATCAGTGAAGGAATATGCTTCCTGGCCACCTACATTGTCCAACACCTCATCAGTGAATGAAGTCGAGAAAGGATCATTTACACAAGCGTCATTCTACTTCTTGAGATCTACACATATCTGTATTTCATCCTTATACTTCTTTTCCTATACCACCATTGGGATTACCCAATCAAATTATTCTACGAGCTCAATGATGCCTGCCATGAGCATATTTTCTAGCTCTAAGTGGACCTTCTCCTTATAATTCAGATTGAGATGGTAAGGTCTTTGCTTAACCAGTTTCACGATGGGCTTTAACGTGATCTTCATAACACCTAGGTCCCCGATTATCCCTTTTAAATCTGTCAACTTGGTAGGGAATAAATCCTGGTATTCGCGGAGAAATTCAGTGACCTTATCCACCATTGCATCATCCTAGTACTCTCCAATCTTCATGAATGTGGGCTCTGCCTCTGTACTAATATTTACTCGTTTTGTTTTCAGTGGCGTAGTTATATCAGGATTCTCAATCTGCGGTCCTTCAACCTTGCAGTGACCTTCTGTTTCAGGGATGTTAATCTTTTAGGGATCCTCATCTTCTTCTTTAGTAGTCACATTATTGCATTCCAGTTCATGGCTCAGCTAAGTAGTCTAATCGGGTTGAATCAGATCCAAAGGATCCTGTGGCATCCTAAAGATTGTTACTTTTACTTCTTGTAGTGCCTCGCCAATACAATTAAACCCATCCTCAAAGCTGAAAGTCATTATGAATTTTTCACATAGAATATCCCATTCACATGTACCATGGCGGAGCTCCATTTCTAAGTACCAGTTCATCGGGATGGCATCTAGGGTGTGACAGAACAAGTGCACCCATTTAGGTTGGGGCTTCACTCTATAAGCCTAAGTCCATTTGGCTAAGTGCATGTGTGGATCATCCTTCCCATCATACTTGTCTGTCATTCAAACCTTCAGCTTCCCAAAGCATGTTTTCATAATCCTCCTACATTCATGCCAGTCCTCAAAGCTACCCTTGTGCATATCCCACCACCTTGCGGGCATAGTGCGCAGTGCCCAATCCAAATCTTGGAGGTGCTGCTTTTCTGGTACCTCCCTGTCAAATGCATCCAAAAAGATATCTACATCTTTCAGGCCATCATAAGTAGGCAGATATCTTACCTCTGACAACACACAGCATAGTGACCAAGTCATCATGTTACAACTTAGCGTGGTTACTTCATGTAACTGATTCTATGACCACTCTAATTCTTCATCAAAGTCCAAGGTGTAGGAACTCTCATGTTCCCACATGATTCATCCATCCGTTGTTGGATTCAGCCAACCTTGTTCTCATGCTATTATCTTATAGATATAGTCAAGATCGTCATTGCTCTCATAATCACGGACTGGTTCAGTATAGCGTGATTCTTCAGCGGGATCTAGGGGTATTATTACACAGAGTGATTTCTTCTTAAATATCATCTTCCACTTCTTTAGGTTGATTACCCTATTCGTATCAGTAGCCCAATCAATGCCAAGGGGCGCAGGGTAGGGATTGTTGTCATCCACAATTTCTATTACTTCAAAGTCAGCTAGCGACCTCGCGCCCTTAATATCTACAGTCACCCCTTGTAGCCGCCCCGTGGGGATGATCTTGTGCTGATTTTCCATCCTTAACTGAATCAGAGACCACTACAACGTGGGTCTTCCCATCCATTCCCAAGTTTGTTTCAGTAGGACATTCGCATCTGACCCCAGATCCAAAATTAACCTGATCCATTTCATACTCTCTTATCTACGCGGTCAGTCTCATCTCCCGTCTTGTCCTTGTTTTATGCTTACTGATTTTTTGTACCACGTGTGGTTCACCCAAAGTGTTTATGACACATCTATTTATAAGCTCTTGTAATCCCTTCACAACCTTTCTATCACGTAGCAACCTCATGCAGGTTTCCAGAAAGCTCATAAGCATAGAAGGGTCCATTTCTTGATCAGGCTTATCCTTCCCCCTAAGGTGGAGGACTCAACGAAGCTCTTCTTTGCTTCCATGAATGTTTTGCATGCATGCTCCAAATCAAATTAAAACTCCTTCACTAGAGCTTTGTGAACCCATGGTCTATCTTTGAGTTGTTTCCCCTTATCATCCCATTTTGCAATTCCACTTCGGAGAACTATATTCACATTCGGATCCTCTTTGCGAGGCTCAGACCTCATCATCTACAGGTTCTAAGTCGGTTGAGGTGGTAGTGGCACTTTCTCGCATATCCTCGCTATCATTATAGGACAATCCTTTGTTTCATGGTCAAACAAGGTGTAATATTTGCATGATGGACGTGTTGAGTTAGTGCAATCATGGGCATAGTGTCCTGGTCCTCCATAATTGTAGAAGATTAGTTGTCCCCAACCTCTGCCAGATCCTCCTCCCCCTCGGCCTCATCCACACCCTTGAAATCCTGTTCGTGCCATCCATGCACTATGGTCAAGGGGCCACATTTATGCTTGAACCCTATAGGCAAGTGTTCTATCCATGATCAATTCATAACTTTTGCAGTTTCGCTCATCATGCCCTGCCGACCTACAGAAGTTGCATAACAGTTTTTGCGGTGTTTGTACAAACTTTTGTAGAAAATAATAGTTATTTGTGGTACATTTTCTTGCTACTTGACATATATCACACCATAATGCAAGCCCTATGCTTGGTCCTACTTGAACTTCTAGCCTCAAAGGCATCGGTCCCCCTCCTACAATTTAATTTGCAAAGACCAGGAAATGGTCCTTGTCATGCCCCTAACCCTTGCATTTCAGGCACCATACCTCTTCATGCACCTCCAACCGAACTGTTTTTTCTTGCTTTAAGCTTTGCATTTCAATGCAAATATTTTTCAACTATGCATGGATCTGCTGAACCCCTAGATTCAAATCCTAGATCGACATTTCATACAGTCTCATTGCAATCTCCAAGGCATCTGCCTGAGTTGTTATCTTCTATTGTGACAACGTAACCCTTAGGTCTGGCAGGAGCGAAGCCATGAACCATTCACGATGTTTTCCATCTATTAAGTTCATATTAGCTTCGCATATTTTACACTTCAATCTCTGATCTAATTCGGTGTCTCACCCGGTTTCATCGTGATTTCTTTGAACCCCACAATTGACTGTGCCTTCGATTTAGGACTACTGAATTATTTATTCAGTGTGGTCTGGTTGTCTACCACTCTAGCATTTAGGTTATCATTAGAGTATTTAATGTACTAGGTTAGCGTGCTATATGGCAGAGCACTAACCAGTGCTTCCTTCTTCACATGATCATCTGTAATGCCCTAATATTCCTACATAGCTTTGACATTGAACCAAAATTGGTTTGAGTCCTCATTTCCCAAGCCTTCGAACAAAGGCAGCTTCACTAAATTCGCCATGCTAAACTACGGTGGAGGTGGAGGTGGTACGGGTGAAGTCGCAGGTGATGGTCGCGAAGTTGGAGGTGGTGTGGGTGGAGGTGGCAGTGGCGGGAATCCTTGTCTTATTAACTAGATAACACTTCGTGGAGAAGCCTACACTACTCCCTTTTTGCTATAGGCATATTTGGGCACTACAACCCCGATCATATATGTCCATAAACCAAGGGATTCTGAGTCCCTAAAAGTGTTGTTTCATACCATAAAGGAACAAGGTCAGCTGATTACATCATCTCCCGAAGTTCTCCACAGAAAATTGCTTAGAACTGGTCAAAATTGGACCATACAGACTACTCAGTGCAGAGGGTGCAATGCATCTCACCTGCCACATGCAAAAAGTGTGATGCATACTAAAAATTCCTTCTGTACAGTGCGATGGGCGAGAGTAGACAAATGGAAGAGACAGTTTGCAGGGTGGATGATCATGGAATCTTCCAGAAACTTCTCCTGTGACACTTGCCTCTCTGAATTTGCCCAGGGATGAGTAAGAGATCATCAATCTCCAAGTGAAATCAAGAACTATCAGAGAGAAGACACTAATCAAAATCCTAGAAGCTGACTCACCCCCCTGCAATCATCCATATATGGATCCCTCATCCCAGAGATCTAGAGGCTAGAATCTTGTATCTTGTAAGGAGGTGTTGTTGGTTTCCTGGTGGAACATCATATTGTTGGGTGATCTAAACATTTCATGAGGTGAAGAAGGTCTTTCATGCTGGGAAGATGACGTTGGGTCAGATTAATGGGTTGTGATCCTCTCTTCTAATCTTTATATCAATAAAGCTATTCAAGCTTTCCACCACATTCTTATATGTCTTATAATATATGCATTTGTGTAGTCAATGTATATCTGGTGCTATATTGTTTATGATTGTAGATCTTTGTATTTTTAAGGTATTATGTTGCTTTGACTTAACAGGTAATCTTTGAAGTGGAGTAATCAAGGGAGGAGTGGAAAAGATCCGTCAAAGGGGAGAAGGAACAAGCAAGGAACCAAGAAAAAGATTGAGGTTGGTATTCTAAGCTCCTCTCCTATCTACTTCTCATAAAGGAAAATGAAAGTAACTTTAATTTGTTTGTTTCTAAGATAGCTACCTGTCTTAGTGGGACTAGCAGCTCTGCATAGACAATAGATTTCCCGATCACAAAATTGCGAATCCACTGGGGAGTGAATAGCTTGTTTTCTTGTCTATATTTGTTTGCTTTATAAACTTACAGACAGAGCCTGAAGTCAAGCCAGCTAGCCTTCGAACTGCATTTTCTATACAAGTACAAAGTAGATCAATGTTGCTTCAGTCTCTCTCTAGGTTTTGTTTATAAACTAAACAATTGATTTGTAAACATCCTAATTGCACTGGTGGTGGCTCAAGTAGCCTCATTAGATCAGCCCCTGTGATTTGTATATACTAGCTATCATTAGCTCGGCCTAAATCCCTGAACTAAGCTACAAACTGTGACCAAGAACCAAGTTGAAGTCTTGTCCCTAGACCATCACACCTTCTCCTCTTGGTAATTTGGATGCATCGCACCTCCCACGTGCAGTAGGTGAGATGAATTGCTCTTTCCCTGTGTTACAGGTGCGATGATCAGATAAGACCTCTTCTGCTACCAGATTTTGGTTTTTTGTTCACTCTCTTCAAATTTATTCAGGAGTTTTGCTGTCTGTGATCAGTATACCACTATGGAAACTCCCTTCCTTTGCATTGTACAAAGAACTATAAATGTTTTTATGTATTGTTTGCCATTTACAGTTCTCCTTTACAAAGAAGTAGCATAATCAAACTGTCGTCTTTTGATTTGGAAGTGTCGCAAGTGTCGTTTTCAGTCAAAGAAAAGAATCCTATTGTTCTTGATGGCTGATTACACTATTACTATTGTATTTGATTTGAATTAATAGTTTTTCAAGTGTCAGTAGTTTTCAAATAAAAATCGCAAAGTTTCATCGTTATCTTCCTTTCCTCTTTTGAAGAGAAAATCGTTACTACTATCACTTGAAACGATTCAGATTTGTACTTAGCATTCTTTTTGTCATTCACACATTAAGAAATCGAAAACAAATACATGCATGTGCATTTGCATTTAGACTGCTTGTTGATTTTGATTTAGGATAGTGCATCTAGTGTGTGCTCTCTCCTCTATGTTGAAAGGATCATGCTTCTCTTTCTTTACTAGCTAGGATTTTCATTGCAGAAAGAATATTAAACGATTGTTTATCATCTTAGGTTGCATTTTAGGAATTGTATATCTACATCACGCGGTGAACCTAAAAGGAAAACTTCTTAAGAAAGATCAACTGTAAGATAAATTCAATGAACATAAAAATGCTTTGGAATCTAACGCACAACATTTAGAAGTCTAGGCTAGAGACATATTCCGACGTAGTAAAGCTTGGTAACTATCACTTTCATTGTAGGTTGGGTGATTCCTCCTCTTTGAGACGACAACTGCTAGTACAGACTTGTGCTCCCACGTACCATCGAGTATATATTGCGAGACCACAATAGGCTATATCCTTTATCCTTAGGAAGCCGTGTTTGCCGCCCTATCGATAGCAATGCACTAAACATAGCATTCGGGAAGATTGACTGTCGTACCGTAAAAAGTATTCTATAGTTTTGTGATTGGTTTGGTAATCCCTCTGTCTAGATTTCCAAAGTAGTCTCTCTCATTCTTTTTCAAACTCCTTAAAGGAAAAGGTCCATCTAAGCACTTGTCACTTCAGGGTCGTTAAAAACCGAAGGCGACTAGAGTCATCTTTAGCTTTTTCTCGACTCTTAAAAATTGAGAAAGCAAGTTGTGTCAAAGCATCTAAAATTCATTAAATTTGGAATCACTTTTTCCCCTTTATTTTGAGTTGATCAACTAATCCGCAATCATGGAAGAAAGTCAATCGAAACCTCATCATTCACGGAGATTAATGAGTCAACCGTCTTTGACTCTGGAAATGAAACTATTCTAGACAAAGCGAACTTGTTTAACCAGATCAAAGTCTCCTGGTTTGCTTGGAACTTGTGTTCCAACATCTTCAGGGACTTCGGTTACTCCAACCATCTCTGGTACCCCTGCCTTTATAGAAGAATTTCCACAGCCACAAGAGGAAATTAGAACTGATCCTAGCGTAATGGTAAACACTTCTATTCCTAAATTGGCTCCATCTACAACTATTTTGGAAGGTGTTACCCCTCCAACAACTGTCACTGCAGAGTCTATACCTTCTTCGGTACCAGAAATATTTTACGGACTTGACGGTCTACCTCTCCCACCTGGATTGACTGCTATAGAAGAGATTGTGGAGGATCCTCCATCTAGTACTCCATTGCATTTTGGAGCTAAGATCACCCTATATCCTTCTTCATCAGAAGTTAGTCTCCCTTCATCACAAGTTCCTGTAGAATCGCTAGGAAATCTTTTGGATAGACTAGATATGTCTAAATAACCGTTGACATCTAGGACTGTGTCATCTGATGCAACAGCAGCAGAACCTCCTACTGCTACTCCAACAATGTTCGCTGGTGTACCATCTATCCCAACTAGCTCTCAACTGCTAGATGGCGTCCATCTAGGGACTATTTCAAAAGTATGGTATGTTCTCATTTGTTCATCTGGAATAATATCTAGAATCTCTTATGTTGAGTCTCAACAAATTGGTCCCTCGCAACAGTATCAATTTGGGAAGTCCAGTCCCCAAAGGCCAATCATTCCTTTGAGCACTGGATTGCCACCATATGGGGGGCATTATGCCCTTTCATTGTTTCCTCCAGGAGAACAACCATATGGGAGTTCGCGACAAAATTCGGGTCATGCTGGAATTACATCCAGTAGTTGGGTGCCAATACTGCCTCAACAACCAAGAGTTGTATACTCAATGCAACAAAGCCTACCTGTGTTGAATATCCCCACTACCCCAGCCATTGTGACAATACCACAAGTACAAGCGTTGCCAGTTGTGTGCCAACCTCAAGTCTCTAAGGTCGTAATACAATAGCCTCCTGCCTCCATGACACAGCCACAATCACCGATTAGTGGCTCCCTAACCAGAGTGACCCAGGTTCAAACGAGTACTATTACCCCTCATCTTGGTCAAATATCTAGTATTGGACAACATCAAATGGTTTCACAACCATGGCCGGTGCAATATCAACAACCGCAATTCCAACAAGTTTACCAAGGATCTGAGCAAAAAATATTTGCGAGTAATGGGCAGTCGTATATTCAAAATGGTAAACATCAATCATATTGAAATGGTTATGCTCATCAACCTTACCAAAGTTATCAGCATCAAATGCATTATGCTGGTATGCAAAGACCCGCTGCTCAGGCAATACCATCCTATCCTAGGTATGCTTCGCCGAACCTGAATCAATAGTTGCCCTTCATGGCAACTTTAGAGTTACCGGATATAAATCAGCTAACAAATGATCCAATTGCTGATGCTCCTTGGTGGCCAACGATTCCTCATAAACTTCCATTAGATATTCCTAAATTTAATGGAAATCCGGGTGAAGACTCATCGAATCATGTGATGACCTTTCATTTGTGGTGTTCATCCAACACTCTCAATGATGATTCGATTAGGCTTCACCTTTTTCAGCGAACGTTAACTGATCTGGCAGCAAAATGGTACATTGAATTGTCTAGAACTTCATTTGATAACTTCAGCACCCTTGCCACAACCTTTTTAACCCATTTTCAGTTACCAATAAGGTACGAAACAGGAACATATCTTCTTACCAATTTCAAACAGACGATAGCCACTAATATATCTAATCATATCCATGAGTGGTGGCGTTATTTTAGAATGGTAAAAACATATGTTCCTAATTAGCTATTAGCTGAATGGTTTATTAAGTCAATGTTACCTTCTATCACATAAGATGTGGCAAAGGGAGGGGTCATCATTGAAGAGCAAGTCATTGCTCGTGCGCAATATCTAGACTTGATATATACTCAGTCTAGCACGCTCTATGACAAAATCTATGATGCTCCTAGACCGGAATTTTCCGTTCCTCCTCCTCCTAAATCAAGCAAAGACTCTCATGCTGGTGATGGTGTGATAGGTACGAATAGCACGAAAACTATAAAGGCTACATCGAAGAAAGCTCATACGGTTTCTAGTCAAAATGCAAATGATGAACTTCTCACCTCAGAGGTAAATGCTGTGTCGACTAACAAAGGAAAAAAACCAAAGCAACCTGGGGGAAAGAAGAAAAAGAAAGGGAAAAAGAAGAAACAGGAGGAGTCGTCTCCTAAAAAATCTTCTGCAAACCCTTCTGGAGAAAGGAAACCAAATCACCCATGCTCTATATGTGATGAGGATCATTGGATGAAAGACTATCCACATAGAGCTAAGCTTAGGAAACTCTTAAATAATTCAAAATCCTTAGTAGTATTGACTGATCCATTTCCAAATCCAGGAGCCAATCTGGTTGCTAGTGACAATGCTTCCCCATCCTAAGTGCTCATGTTGTCCATTTCAAAACAGCAAAATGATGATTTGATATCAACAAGGAATAAATATTACGGGAATCCATAGTTGTCGAACAACAAGGCTACTGATCAACCTAGTAGTTTGACAACAACTTTCACTGAGGTTGTGCCACCCATCATTCCTGAGCTAACGATAAATCCGCCAAATGTAGTAGTACACAAATCGACATTTAATCCTCGTGCCAGAGTAGCACAAAATTATAATATAGTAGAAGACTTGGCCCAATCGTCATCCACTATGTCGACACTTGACGTACTAAAAAATTTCCCCTCCCAAAAGTAGGCTCTATTATTAGTGATAGGTGGGATTGACCCAGCGGATTCCAATCTTCTAACCTTTAATCATAAAGGATATGACCCTCAGTTACCGGCTCAACTCGCTTTCCTTATTCAAGTGAAAGCCCTAAACAAAATTGTTCATCGAAAAATTATTGATGAGGGGGCATCTACATGTATTATGTCAATGAGTTGCTAGAAAACCTTAGGCTCACCACCCTTGTCGCAATCGTCAACAATGTTAAAACCATTTTATGGACAAACATACACTCCATACAGGATTTTAGGTAACTTGCAAGTCGAACTGGGGGGAAAAATGGTAGAAATTGATGTTGAATTTATCGATGGAAACCTCGATTACAACATCCTACTGGGAAAGCCCTGGATTTATGCTATGGTTGTTGTTGTGTCGACATCCTTCAGAAAAAATGAATTTCCTTTTCAAGGAGGGTTTACAATCGTCAACCAACAAACCTTTCTCCCCAACAGTTCACAAGTTATGGGAAGCATTCCGATGATCCACGGAAGCTCTCAATCTCTTCAAAATATCAGAGTAGGCCTACTAAAAGACCCTACTTTGATGGGTACTTTTGCCCTACCACCTCCAAGCAATCTGGTGGAAGTGGCCACAGTGGGAACTTGCAATATGATATCTTCTAGATTCAGAAGATTCCTTAACATTTTGATGGCATGGATCATTACCATTTTAGAAATATTGTAGCAATCAATTTTCTTAGCCTGGGGGGCAAAACCAAATCAACACTCATCGAGTGTTTGGATAGATAGGTGTAAGGAATATGGTATCTCTTCAGATCCTTGGTCGCATTTACATTCTATAGACAAAGGAATCATTCAGTCAATGATGATAGGAGAGGCACCATGGGAAGATTACCACCATCATTCCCATTTTCCGTGTTACCACGAAGATTATTCTAGCGACCTTAATCATCCTTCAGTTTTTTATTTTCTATCAAAGACTATAAATATGGTGGATTATGAGGATAGTTCTTTTACTGTGTCAACCTCATTAAAAAATGAAACAACTCCCTTTCTAAATCCAAGTTGAGTCTTTCAAAGATCTCGAAGGTAAACCTCCATTCCAACCACTGCGTTGAATGCAATGAAGCTTGGGGGGCATGCACCTCGATTTGCGTTAATATGTTGGAGGCATGCAAACTTATAACAAGCATAGTTTTTCATTTCAAGCTTGTGTAAACATGAAACTGAATCTGAGCATATGTTGTCTCATGGTTCAAGCTCATTAAAAAATAAACCAGGCCACAATCAGTGTTACCGCAGGGTTCAAGCTCGTTAAAAAATAAACCCGCCATGAGCAGTGTTACCGCAGGGTTCAAGCTTGTTAAAAAATAAACCCACCACGAACAGTTTTTATGTGAAGTTCAAGCTCGCTAAAAATTAAACCTAACAATGAGAAAATTTTCCCCTATAGTTTAAGCTCATTAGAAAATGAAAAAACCTCTAGTAAATAACCATTTCGAATACATTATCATCAGCCTTTGAGCCCTGGTCATGTTCTTACCATCACCTTCACTCTGTTTTAGCCAATCATATGCCTCCATTTGATTGTTTACCCTTTTGAAGAACAACTATGATGAGTGATTATGTTAGCCATACTTGTGACACTGCCATGATTGGAAAATTCCAAACCTTACCTGGAATTGGTAGCTACTCGAAAACATCACTTGTTCCTAAAAAACAAGTCTCCTTTAAGCTCTTTTCATCTGACTCATAAAATATGAAAAGATTTCCAAGAAATTGGCCTCTCCAGCTCATTAAAACTATCAAAAGTGCTATCCCTCCTCTAGATTTTAATCTTTTTGGACCTGAGGTATTATTACAGAAGAAGATTGAGTGCTTGTTTTTTTCGGCTCATTAAAACTATCGGAAATTCATCCCTTTCGTATTATTTTGTACCTTTTCAGACTTAAGGGATTATATGATAAAAAAGGATCACTGGAGTTTCCTTTCTGTCCCTTTTTAGACTCTCTAAAATTGAAAAAGGACTGAGTTGTCTTTGTCATTAAACTCGTTGAAACCAATAGCGACAAACTTGTCCATAGAGACAAGAACGAGTTTCACTATCACTAGGCTCATTAAAACATAGCGACGGGTTTTCCCGAAGCGCAAATTATAGAACAAGCATATGTTATCCTCCTCAAGCTTGATAAAAATAAAGAGGTACTGGTCAGCAATGACTGGGGAAAATTGGGAAGAAAAATTGAAGAAACTTTATTGGTAGCGAGTCGCTCTTGAACATGACACTTTCACTCCACCACCATGATTGAGTCGGGTTGGGTTATTCCATTCACTAGTCATACTACCATTGGTCCATCGTACCATCCATCTTTGGGGTTAATTCTACCAATCCATTTTAATGTAGCCGATATGTTCAAGAGAAGTTGATTGGAGAATTCACCAACCCAGCTTGTGTCTCACCCGCTACAATACCTTCACACTTCATTCTTTCATGACCGCCACCCTAAACCTTATATCATCAGATCGTTTTCACCTCCACAAAATCATTTGCTCCATTTTATGTCATAAATGTGAGATTAATTAAGGCCCTCCTATGATGGGTCACTTCTTGTCGACGACAGCTCATGATCTAAGAAGTCGACCTAGGAACAACCTTTTCAGTACTTTGAAGCTTGCATGCCTCAATGGCAAGTTTCTCACTTCTTGCGACAGGTTTACATCAATGGCCTTCGACCAAAATATTTTGCGTGGTGTTCGACGCTAAGTCCCATTTTCACACCATGTGAATTGTACTGTAGTACCTTGAGGGTCATCATCATTATTGGTGATTCCTCTCGATCCTGTTAACAGCTTACATCATTGGCTGGTAATCAGGCGATGTCTTTCCATGTTCGACTCCAAAACATTTTTCACATGGATCGATTTGTACTTCGGGCGAAGATTGGATGAGCTTGAAGACCTTGGATCTAGTTTCATCCATCCGGGCTGTGATATATTCAGGAAAATAAAGACATCAAATGTACATCATTGTTGCACAGATGATCATCTGAATCAAAGGATGATGGCTCTATCGCAATCATCAGTCTACCACACAGATGATTGTCTGTCCTATGTACATGAAAATGAATTTATAAAGCTGAGCATGGGAATTCCCGCCTCAGCTAGATCATGAAAATGTTATGAAGATAATGTATTGTATTCTATCTTATTACAGGTCACCTTCTAGTTCGAAAAACCTCGGATCCTCATGATAAAGAATTTCACCCGACATAAAAAATTTATGACCTCATACTTTAGGGGGCAACTATTATAGACATATTTGGGCACTGCAACCCCGATCATATATGTCCATAAACCAAGGGCTTCTGAGTCCCTAAAAGTGTTTTTTTATACCCTAAAGGAACAAGGTCAATTGATTACATCATCTCCCAGAAGTTCTCCACAGAAAACTGCTCAGAACTAGTCAAAACTGGACCATACAGACTGCTCAGTGCAGAGGGTGCGATGCATCTCACCTACCACATGAAAAAAGTGTGATGCATACTTAAAAGCCCTTCTGTAGGGTGTGATGGGCGAGAGTAGACAAATGGCAGAGACAGTTTGCAAGGTGGGTGATCATGGAATCTTCCAGAAACTTCTCTTGTGACACTTGCCTCTCTAAATTTGCCCAGGGATGAGTAAGAGATCATCAATCTCCAAGTGGAATCAAGAACTATCAGAGAGAATACACTAATCAAAATCCTAGAAGCTGACTCACCCCCCTGCAATCATCTATATATGGATCCCTCATCCCAGAGATCTAGAGGATGGAATCTTGTATCTTGTAAGGAAGTGTTGTTGGTTTCCCGGTGGAACATCATAGTATTGGGTGATCTAAGATTTTCATGAGGTGAAGAAGTGCTTTCATGCTGGGAGGATGACACTGGATCAGATCAGTGGGTTGTAATCCTCTCTTCTAATCTTTATATCAATAAAGATATTCAAGTTTTCCTCCACATTCTTGTATGTTTGATAATATATGCATTTGTGTGGTCAATATATATCTAGTCCTATATTGTTTATGATTGTAGATATATGTACTTTGAAGGTATTATGCTGCTTGGACTTTACAGGTACTCTTTGAAGAAGAGTAATCAAGGGAGGAGTGGAAAACATCTCTCAAAGGGGAGAAGGAACAAGCAAGGAACCATGTGAAAGATTGAGTTTGGTATTCTTTACTCCTCTCCTATCTACTTCTCATAAAGGAAAATGAAAGTAGCTTTAATCTGTTTGTTTCTAAGATAGCTACCCATTTTAGTGGGACTAGCAGCTCTGCATAGACACTAGATTTCCCGATAACACTCTTCATCACCCAATTGAGGTGAAATCAATGGACTATATCCAGGACCATTTCTTCCTTCATTCCTATAAGGTTTTCCACTTCATGTAGCTTTGAACATCAAGGTAGTTGCATAACCCATTTTCCACGCAGTAACATTTTAATGCAGGTATTCAAAGAATTCATGTACTTATCTCGTGGACCCTTGAAAATGCGTCGCTCCACCTCACTGTAGCTAACTGAGGTTTCGACTATGAATTTAGTCACAAATCCTCCTATGATTTGATCTAGCCAATTATTGACGACACAAGTGATCTTATCCTCAGAGGCTTCCAATCTTTGTACTAACTCCAGGGTCCAAACAATAGTACCGTCAAGTGTCCACCTTCCTTGGCTATCTGATAGCTTTGCGATCCACTTGTATAGCTCAATCGGAAAGGAATAGAAAAAGATCTTGTGGATCTCTGTATATAAGTACCTATCCAACCACTATTCCTTTGTCAATCATGGATTTTTGTTCTCCTGTGCCACGAATTTGTGGATCTTCCTATCCAACTGGTCTCCAATCTCTTTCTTAGTTGGATTCCAATGATACAAGATCACACATCTCTTATGCAGATTCCAGTCCCAACAAAAAAACCATTTTTTGGCTTGGTGGGGCCTAACCCAGGTTCAACATTAGTTAGCCAAACAAATCCCTCCACTACTGGCCTTTTTGGCATGAGCCTGTGGAGTGCGGACCGAAGTTTCACTCGAAGCAGTATGGGGGGATGCTAGAACAAGTTTTTGCACCCTAAGATGGCCATGATGTCGTTTTATTCATGTTATTCCTTATTTCACATAGGTCATTAAGTTTTATGGATTTGTCAATCTATCCCTTTATTCTGCCCTTCAGTACCTCTTTGAAGGGGTATGATTGGCCTTCACGCAACCCTAACCTACAGTCCAGGTACTTTTGCACTGCTAAGCAATGTATAGAACAGGTTTCCAAGTTATCCTTAAGTGTTTAATTATCTTACTAAAAAATCACAGTTAGCACCATGTAAATAGATATTCTTACTTGCGTTCGATTAACCAACGTAATTACATATATTCATGCATCACATAAGCATTGTAAATGAAATCCATACATAATATGACAAGATGCATTAAAAGGAACAAAGACACAGAATTTGTAGAATACTTCTCTTTATCAATATCTTCAGATGATTACAAACTCTATCCACCCTATGCACACAGCTGCAGGGGTCCGCGTATTCAGCTATGGACTTCTACCCTAGGCCTTTGCGCACTCAGCTGCAGAGCCTCTACCTACACTAGGACCCAAAACTTAGACTTCTCTCCTTATCGCTCAAGACTTCTTCTACAACTTATGACTCATCAGAACTACAGAGCTTACTTACTTAGATCTTTTTATAAAAACCCATGGTCCGCGGGCCATGGGTAGATCCTTTTTAGCAGACTTTACATTACAAAATAATGGTTGTTGGGCTAATTTATTGACTAAATTAACACAAGTATTTAATTATCAATCGGGGTTTGTAAAACTTGGAGGCAAATCCAGTGTATATGGACATCAGATATAATCAAGTTTAGAAGATAAAATTTGAAAACTAAAGAAGTGCATATTACAAATATAGCCTACATTAATAATTCAATTCACCTTGCAATGAAGGAAAGCTGAAATGGCTCTTAACTTAAGAGGTCCAATTCTTCCTCAATTATTACTTGATGAATAAAAATTAGAAACTACGAGCTCTCAATAGCTTAATATGGAAAAATCATCAATGAAGGGAGGCTCTTAACTTAAGATACCTTTGGTATTTCCCATCATAATTCATTCACCATAATTCTATCAATTGAAGATGAAAATTCATAAGAAAAACTGCTTGCATGTAATCAAGGAAAAACCTAGTTTCAATCCACCAATTTAACAGAAGGAGTGTTCAACTTGAACACCTTGTTATTCCATCTTACTAAAGTGATGAAAAAACTAATATTCAATAAAATAAATCATCACACATCAGCCATAAACCAATTTGAAGCAAAGCACATCTTAATACACTTGAAACAAAAACTAGTCTATGAAAACTATGAAAATTGAACTAAGAAGTGTACTTAGCTTGGTGTGGGGGCCCTCCACCCTTGCCTTGCACACTTGAAGAAATCTCAGCTACAGCAACTTCAGTAAATCAACCAAGCATGAACAACAAATTGGAATGAAACAAGTTCTTCAAATTAGCTCCCAACTCAAATTGTACAAAAGTTACATGTAAATTCCATTACAAAAGCCATCAAAGTCTTGGCTTTAAATAAAGGTTTAATGAAACAAAATGATCTATATTATCTCTAACACTCATATCTACTCATATCCACCTATCTAAGTCTAACTCATCCAATTCATCCCAAGAAATATGGTCAATCCCATAAAATCTCAAAACTTCCCTATTTCCTAGGGATTTTCTGGTGACTAGTCATGTTTGACCAGCCTTGATCGGGCCTAATAAGGCTTATTCTAGCTGAACCAAGTGGATTTAGCTTAGTCCTAGTTCCCAAGCTGTCCATTCATGCATCAAACTTGAGCCCATGTGTCCTGCAAACATGTCATCCACATAGCTATTACGGGAATTTCTGATTCAGTCCAAAATTGCACTTGAA
>APFE030195800.1:52627-89466 GCA_000404065.3 Pinus taeda | reverse complement strand
AGTTACATACAAATTCCATTACAAAAGCCATCAAAGTCTTGGCTTTAAATAGAGGTTTAATGAAACAAACTGATCTATATTATCGCTAACACTCATATCTACTCATATCCACCTATATAAGTCGAACTCATCTAATTCATCCTAAGAAATATGGTCAATTCCATAAAATCTCAAAACTGCCCTATTTCCTAGGGATTTTCTAGTGACTAGTCATATTTGACCAGCCTTGATCGGGCCTAATAAAGCCTGTTCTAGCCGAACCAAGTGGAGTTAGCTTAGTCCTAGTTCCCAAGCTGTCCATCCATGCATCAAACTCGATCCCAAGTGTCCTGCAAACATGTCATCCACATAGCTATTACGGGAATTTCTGATTTAGTCCAAAATTGCACTTGAAACTCAATTTTCATAAAAACTTCTAGAAATTGCAAAATTAAAATTAAACACCTGAATATGCATAAAATACATCAAAATGAGATGGATGTGATGGAAAATGGATGGAAAATATAAGGATTAAGTAGGTTTCCCTAAGCAAAAATAGACCAAAACTGAGGGCCAACAATGGTGGACAACCCTTTATGACTCATGACATGTCCACACTCCGTGACCACAAAATGCAAAGCATTTACAACTTGATTACAAAATTCGACCCAAAACATGGGCTTTTTGCCCCAAAAATGTCCTTGGGGTATCCCATTCCCAACAAGTCTCCTTTAGCAATAAATTTACATTTACGAGGAAACCCAAATACTTAAATCTTACTTCGAATGTAGAGTTCATGAGGGACAATATGATTTATATAGTGATTCTTGGGTTTAGAGAGACCCCAACTAAAATATTAGACTTTGAAGAATTTATTATCATACCCATTGTTGTGTAGACTAAGTTTAAAATTTCTTTGAGTTTATCTGCCATACACTTAGAACTATTGCAGAATATTAAGATGTCATTTGAAAAAAGTGAGAAATGGAGAAGGAATTGCTAATTAAGAAAACTTTTAAAAAGTTGTTTGTTGAAGTTGCCCTAAGTGCCTTGTTTAAGCCTTGTGCTATGAGGAGGAGGACAAAAAGGGAGAGAAGGCATCCTTAACAAGTGTCTCTCTTTGAATTGAAGAATGGTGAATTTGACATGTTTATTAAAAGTGAGAGGTCATAGAGTAAGTGCAAGCGATTACCAAAGTCATAAAGTGTAAGCTAAACACCAACTAAAAGAGAATGAGTCGAGAAGGAAGAGGCAACTAACTCTATTGAAGGCCTTGTATAGGTATAATTTAGTTATCATGGCCTTCCATTTTTTTGTTTTCATAATGTATATCTTCTTGAGCAACACCAACCACCTCTGGTGTCCTTTGAGGAAGTCGAATTGCTTAAGAGAGTCCTTTTTAGAGAGTGTCTCTTTTAGTCCTTCGGAGAAAATTTATGAGATAATGTTATAGATATTGTTGCGTTGTGAGATTAGATGAGAGATCATAAATATGGTTAGGTTGTCCATATTCAAAATAACTGCAAAAAAAGTGGTTTTGAAGGTAGAAAATGTGGCTTACACTACCTTCTGGAGTGCTTTGTTATGAAATCATAGGAATTATGGAGAATTCAATAGGTAATCCATCTAGACTAGGGTTCTTGTCTTTCTAAAATTTTTGAAGGGCTCTGAGAGATTCTTCCTTCCTTGGCTTTGCAATGGGGTATTGATTATCATATAGATCTACAAATATAGGGAATAATCTAGGTACTCTTAGAATTGCATTGATGGAAGCTTGGTTATCCTCTACGAATATAATTTAGTAGTATGCAAAATGGGAGGCCCATTCACAAGTAGTTTGAGTAAACTTATCAACCCATGACTCATCCCCTTTGTCTATTTTCTAGACTAAGTTGATATTTTTCTGGTATTTTAAAAATACTAGAAAAACATTACATTATCATCTCCAGTACCAAGCCAAATCACCCTACATTTAAGGTGCCATTACTTTTTTTCCTACAAGCAGTTTTCCTTTTTTGCTTTTGTGCTGATAGAGTCGCTCCTTCTCTGAATTGGATAGGTGTCCAAACCCTTTATTTGAGAGTATGGAGGTAATGGGTTCTTCTAATTCTTGGAGGAACATTGTTAACAACTTGTTAGTGGGTGGGAGGATAATTATTGACCATGTCCCAATGTTCATCGTAAATCACATAGTGTTGAGTTCCTTATTAACTGTGATGCACAAATATCTTTGAACCACTCACAACAACCCTTTTTGTTCATGGTTACAAGATTGCAATGTCGTGCGTAATTTCTAATTTGCATGGTAGAATGAGGTGGATTAATGGTTATACATCTATAGTCATGTGTGTGACTTGCGAAATAAAATGTTGTGTTTTTAGGGAATGTTTGTTAATTCATAGGCTAAATATACTTTCCAAGATGGATAGCCATACATGTCACAGTCAAACAACATACAGACCTCGTAGGAAGTATTACTCTTAGGGGAAATTGATATGATGTAGGATCTGTAGTTGAAATTTACTATCATATTCTACTTTGAAGAGTGAAGGTCTCATGTTTCCTTAAAGTTGGGCCACCAGGTATTACAATAATGAGTTGGGATACCACTTTTAAAAAAAATTTTCTATTCCATCGTCCTAAAGCAACGTGTACCCCATTTGAAACCAAGAAATTATATAGAGCTCAGAAACTCTTGACTATCTTTTCTAATGAAAATAATGAAACTATGCATTCTCCATGTACAAGAACCCATGCATGAAAGGTAAGGCCATTGTATGCAGATACTAGATATTGCTAGTGCGATTGCAGCTTTTAGTGCTCCCTCCAAGGCAGAAGTATCTGAGAAAGCTTCTCCACATAGGATCAAGGTTGATTTCTCATAATATGCTATAATAAACTCACCAGATGAAATATTTTCCACTTAGGATCAAGGTTGATTGTTCATAGTCTACTGCAATTAACTCACTGTTTTCATTTGGCCCAATCCCAACATATTTATGATGCCTATATATTGTTTCCTGACAGAACTAGTGAATTTTTCAGACTCCAATATCATGTAACCGATTTCACTTTCTATTCATTACAAATTGAAATTTCAAAACCTATATACCTGCTGTTAAAATATCACTCATCTCTTTTGCCTAGTCTTGGTTTGTTTTATCTCATAATTCTTCTTAGTGTTCAGGAAGCCAAATTGATTCTTAATGACTGATCATAAGCCCAAACCTAATCAAGCTCATCATTACTATGTACCCAGAAGTCTTTAGTAACTTCAAGAACTTTCAAATGTACCCAGAAGAACTTTCAAGGTTTATTTCATTACTTGAATACTAGACGCAATTTTTTCCATTATCTTTATTATATGACACCATCACATCTCGCATCTCATACAAACATCAATATCGGGTATAGTGAAAGATAACACCATCTTGATATTTGAGATTATGACCTCTTAGCGGCTAGTTTCTCCCATCCATCATTTCCCCTCAATAGTCACATTTAGGTAATGGCAATAAACTAACACGATTTTTAGAATCTTTAGAATTGATATATTCTTTTAAAATCCTCATATAAGACATCAGTAACTTATTACATGCTTAGATGTGAAGTATACCAAGAAACACTATTCAACTTTTTCGGCAGATCAAATTTAGAAATTGAAGAAGATTCAAGACACTTCAACCAGAAAATTATGAATCCAAAATAGCTATAAGGAGGAAGAGTTAATGTTATATGTTTTCGTAGTTTCCTTAGTAATTCTAGAGTAATAATATTATAATTGAGAAAATGAATAATGACTTTTATGGATAGTTTGACAAGTCCGGTGATAGGTACGCACCAACCACGAAGGAAATATTTTAAAAACTAAAATTCTTATTAGCCAGGATAGCCTCAAACATCAAGTTTCAAGATTGCATATAGTAGCCAATAGAGACAGTAAAAAGAAATGGAAAATGTGACTTGTTACCTCCTAAGAAGTGAATAAGGGAATATTTTCCAAATCAGTTAACATTACACCTATGCTTGACTTTTAGCCAAGATCAAATTCATTGAGCTGAATAAGGGAATATTTTCCAAATCAATTAGAATTACACCTATGCTTGACATTTAGCCAAGATAAAATAGACTGGGTTGCAGTCCTTTGCAAGTTCATGTGTGAAGTATTAGGGCTTCTATGGTTAAAAATAAAACTCCTAGCCAAAATACTCTAGAGCATTAAGTCATCAAGTTTGTACACATGAGACAAATGAGACATGAAAAGAGAAAGTATAGCTATGCCTTAAGCTTCACTTGTCTACGCTAGTACTCCACTTGTTTGGAAGATTTGGTTTTCGATCAAAACAAGAGTCGTATTAGAGAAGTTGACTAGAATCCATGGAAGTGTGACAAAAAAGGATATAAAGTGCAACATTTAAGATTGTTTGGAGTAGAGATTTGATGGTGTCAGAATAATTGAGTGCATGTTTTTAGGCCCAAAATATTTGAAAGGGTGAACAAGAAGGGGTTTAGATTTTGGCCTTGACGGGGGGATTTTGGAATAAGAAGTTGATGGGTGGAATTATTATAGGGATGGATCCCTCAGGAGGGGAAGGGAAAATTAGTTTTAGTTTTGCACATATAGTATACACCATGGACCATGGCACGTTTACATGCTAGTGCCACTGTCTCGCAGGCCCACACATAGGCTACAACAATACTTGCAGGGCATTTACACCAGAAAGCTTCAGAATACTGAAGTGAAGGTAAATATGTGTTGAGACTATGGATTTTGCTTCTTGAAAAACTATGTATCATCTTATCTTGTGAATGCAGTTTTAATGTATAAAGATATGAAGTGGGGATTGCCAACTTTTTGGGTCTAGAACAAAAGTTCATTTTAGGAATTGTACTATAAATATCAATAATAAATTTGTTATTATTTTGGTAAGATAGTTCTCTTATTGTTGAAAACTGTGTCCATTTCATGCAGTAAAAGTTCAAACCCTTTGAGGGCCACATCCTTTGGTATTTTCATTATCTTATTCGAAGCGTTTACTATATTAAAATTAATAGATAAAGGTTGTGGAAAAAAACTTGGACTACAAGGGTCTAAAATGTAGTGGAAACTCGAGATAGACTTCCTGGGAAACCACATGAAATAGAGTAGGTGCCAAGGAATAGTTTATAGAAATGAAAACATAAATTTTCAAGTAAAATCTTCCTAAAATACCTACTTAGTGCTCTTTGCTTTACTAGTTTGCTGCTATTTTTTGGAAAAATTAGAAGCGTGTCCTCTCTTTTGTCACTTATGTGTGTATCCAATAAAATAGTGGTAAAGCTAGCATATTTTGTTGAATACCACTTTCAGTATCTAAGCAAGAGACATATAGTCAACTCGGAAATTCTTAATGACTAATTTTACAAGAATTAGGTGGCTATTGTGTAGAAACCATATGATGTAGTGAGAACTTAGTTATTTTTTATCTTGCCTATGTGCCATTGATAACCTCCTTTAGGTATAAGTTAACATTTATGTGGAAAACCAAATACTTAAATCTGACTTCGAAGGCAGAGGTCATGAAAGGGACAATATGGTTTATATAGTTATTCTTGGGTTTAGAGAGACCCCAACTAATAACTAAAAAAATTGAAGAATTTATCAACATACCCATCATTGTGTAGACTACGTCTAAAAGTTCTTTGACTTTATCTGGCATAAACTTAAAACTATTGTAGAAGATTAAGATGTCATTTGCAAAAAGTGAGAAATGGAGTAAGAATCACCAATTAAGATACCTTTAAAAGAGTTATTTGTTGAAGCCGCCCTAAGTGCCTTGTTTAAGCCTTGTTCTACAAGGAGGAGAACGAAAGGGAAGAGAGGAAGTCCTTAACAAGTGTCTCTTTTAGAATTGAAGAATGGTGAATTTGACCTATTTTTTAAAATTGAGAAGGTCATAGAGTAAGTGCAAGCAATTACCAGAGCCACAAAGTGTAAGCTAAACCCCAAATGAATGAGAATGAGTCTATAGGGAAGAGAAAAGTAACTCTATTGAAGGCCATGTATAGGTATAACTTAGTTATCATGGCCTTCAAGTTTTTCATTTTCATAGTGTATCTCTTCTTGAGCAACACCAACCACCTTGTGATTTTGGTGCCCTTCAAGGAAGTTGAATTGCTCAGGAGTGTCCTTTTTAGAAAGTGTCTCTTTCATTCCTTGGGAGATAATTTATGATATAATGTTATAGATATTGTTGCATTGTGAGATTGGATGAAAGCTCCTAAATATGGTTAAGTTGTCCATCTTCAAAATAAGTGCCAAAAAGTGGTGTTGAAGGGTGCAAATGTGGATTACACTGCCATATGGCTTGCACTACCTTGTGGAGATCCTTCGTTATGAAATCATAGTAACTATGGAAAATTAAATGGGTAATCATTCTAGACTAGGACTTTTGTCTTTCTGAAAGTTGTGAAGGTCTTTGATAAATTCATCCTTCCTTGCCTTTGCAATGGGGTATTGATTGTCTTCTAGGTCTACAAATATAGGGAATAATCTGGGTAGTCTTAGAATTGCAGTGATGGAAGCTTGGGTATCCTCTTTGAATAGAGTTTGGGAGTATGGAAATTGGAGACCCATTCACAAGTAGTTTCAGTAAAATTACCAACGCATGACTCATCCCATTTTTCTATTTTCTAGACTAAGTTGACATTTTTCCGATATTTAAAATATCACGGAAAAACTTATATTATCATACCCAACGCCAAGCCAATTCACCCTACCTTTTAGGTGCCATTCCGTTTTTTTCCTACAAGAAATTTTCTTCTTTTGTTTTTCAGCTAATAGAGCCACTCCTTGTATGAATTGGATAGGAGTCCAAACCCTTTTGTTGAGAGTATGGAGGTAATGGCTTCCTCTAATTCCTGAAGGAACATTGTTGGTAGCTTGTTAGTGGGTGAGAGGAGAATTATTGACCATGTCCCAATGCCCATTCTAAGTCACACAGTGTTGTGTTACTTATTAACCATGATTCCCAAATATGTATGAACCACTCACAATGCACATTTTTGTGCATGGTTACAAGATTGCAATGTTGCGTGTGATTTCTAATTTGTATGGTAGAATGAGGTGGAGTAATGGTTATAAATATGTAGTCATGTGTGGGACTTGCAAAATAAAATTTTGTGTATTTAGGAAATGTTTGTTAATTCATAGGCTAAATATACTTTCACAACATGGATAGCCATACATGTAACATTCAAACAACATACATAACTCCTAGGCAGTGTTACTCTTAAGAGACATTGATATGATGCAAGATCCATAAATTAATTTTACATACCGTATTCTACTTTGAAGAGTGAAGGTCTCATGTTTCCATGAAGATGGGCCACCAAGTATTACAATAATGAATTGGGCCATGACTTTTAAAAAATTGTTTCTATTCCATTGGGACCTGAAGAAACAACTACCCCATTTGAAACCAAGACATTATGTAGAGATGGGAAACTCTGGACTATGTTTTCTAATGCAAATAATGAAACTATGGATTCTCCATGTACAAGAAGTCATACAAAAAACTCAAGGTCATTGTATGTAGATACTAGATATTGCTAGTGCGATTGCAGCTTTTAGTGCTCCCTTCAAGGCATAAGTATCTGAGGAAGCTTCTCCACATAGGATCAAGGTTGATTGCTCATAGTATATTTTAATAAACTCACCAAATGAAAGCTTTTCCACATAGGATCAAGGCTAATTGTTCATAGTTTGCTGCAATTAACTCACCATTTTTATTTGGCCCAAGCCCAACATACTAACCATGCCTATATATTGTTTCCTGACAGAACTTTTGAGATTTTCAGATTCCAATATCATGGAACCCAGTTCACCTTCTATTCATTTCAAATTGAAATTTTAAAACCTTTATACCTGTTGTTGAAATAGCAATCATCGCTTTTTCCTAGTCTTGGTTTGTTTTCTATCATAATTCTTCTTAGTGTCAAGGAAACCAAATTGATTCTTCATAACTCATATTGAGGCCAAACCTAATCAATCTCCTCATTTCTATGTACCTAGATGTTTGTAGTAACTTCAAGAACTTTCAGATGTACCCAGAAGAACTTCCATGGTTTATTACATTACTTCAATATGAAATGTCATTTTTTCCATTGCCTTTATTATATTGCACCATCACATTTCACATCTCAAACTATATGCAATGTCGAGTATGGCAAAAGATAACACCATCTTCATATTTGATAATATGACCTCTTAGCAGCTAATTTCTCCCATCCATCTTTTAATCTCAATAATCACATTTAAATAATGGCAGTAAACCAACAGGATTTTCAAAACCTTTTGAATTGATTTATTCTTTAAAAAACCTCATTTAATACATCATAAACTTATTACATGCTTAGATATGAAGCATAGCAAGTAATATTTTTAAACTCAGAAATTCTATTCAACTTTTTTGTCAGATGAAATTTGGAAATCAAAGAAGATTCAAGACACTTCACCAAGAAAAATATCAATCCAAAATATCTATAAGGACGAAGAGTTAATGTTATAGATTTTCATAGCATCCTTAGTAATTCTAGAGAAATAATATTATAATTCAGAAAATTCATAATGAATTTTTTGGATAGTGTTAGGTCCCTATACTACTAGTGTAACCCCTATTGTTATTAGTGCAACCCCCTTATTATATTATTATGCCCCATAGAAGCACACTATTGTTATTGGTGTGCCCTTATATTATTATTGTTATGTTAGCTCTGATTATATTATGACCCCTTAGAATCCTATATATAGAAAGGAGGTTTTGTCATTTGTATCATCCAAGAATTGTTCATTTGTATAATGTAAAGGAGGCTTCCCCCTCGAAGAGGCTAAATTCTAAGGCGTTGATCTTTATTTTCTATCTTGATGTGAGCTAGTTTCATAACATTTGGTATTAGAGCTTTGGATTCTAGGGTTTCGCTATTCCAAACAAGTCATCATGGAATTTTCACTATAACATTTCAGAAGCTATAAAAGAAAACTACTGGTGAAGACATCATTATAAAGCTCGGGCCTGAATTTCAGATCTTGTCTCACTATAGTTTTGGAGATATGATATGAGGAAGGTAGGGTTTTGGAAAGCTCCATAATTTCATCTCAAACAGGTCATCGTGAAATTTTCACTATAATTTTTTTTTTCTACGAAGGGTCAGACTTTGAAATTAAAACCCATTTGAGACTAAATCGTTGTGAAACTCATACCCTAATTTTAGATCTTCTTTCGCTACATTTTCGGAGATATAATTTGAGGAAGTTAGGGTTTTTGTAGAATCCGGAATTACATTCTAAACAAGTGAGCTTGGAAAAATCATCATAACTTTCTCTTTGAGCATCATATCGAAATTTCATAAGAAGTTGTAGAAAGAGGATGGACCATAGTTTTCTATGTATATTTTTTAGATTCGAAGGTCCAAACAGTGACACGTGACATGTTGTACAATTCGCTCTACTGAAACATTATATAATCAAGTCATCTTAGGAGATTGTGAATAACTCTTCCTTGGAGAATCCAATTTTGATTAAACTGGTGGCATTGGAAAGAGAACTCAGAGGACTACCACAGGAAGTAATTTCAGATCCTAGAGAGCTGCAATTATAGAGATACACAAGATTGAATATCAAGCTCTTACAAAGTGAAAAAAGAGGAAGAAATGCAACATAATATATCAAAATTATGAGACCAAGTGCAACAAAATTCACTCTCACAAAAAGTAACAGAAGACAAGATGGATGGTTTAAAGAAAGCCATGGAAGATAAAATGGATGGTTTAAAGAAAGACATGGAAGCTAAGATGAATTTTGTGGAAGCTAAGATGGATGGTTTGGAAGCTATGATGGAAGGCAAAATGGACGATTTGAAGAAATATTTGACAAAGTTGCTACAAGAAATGTTTACAAATGGAGAAAAGGTAGTAAAGGAAACTCATGATGAGAACAAAATAAATGTTAATCATCATTTCATAGACTCTAACATTGGATTGAAGACCCACCATGTTCCAAAGATCGATATGAGTAAGTTTGAAGGTAAGGATCCTAGAACATGGAAACTATAGATGGAGCAATTTTTCGATCTCCATAATGTGCAAAACACACAAAAGGTATGTATCCTACTTTATATTTGGAACTAAATCAGTTTGTATTATATCAATGGCTTTTCTCTCATAAACAAATTGTCACTTGGGCAATTTTTATGAAAGAAATGATAGCACATTGTGAGGATACAAAAAGAAACATCTTTTTTAGGGAATCGATAAATCTCAAACAAAAGGGTTCAATGATGGAGCACATTGAGGACTTCCAAAACTTGAACATAAGGGTAAAAGGTATTCCAGAGGAGCATAGGATTGATGTGTTCATAGGGACTTTAAAGGATAAAATCCAACATGAGGTTCATCTTTAGGAACCTGATTCATTGGAGAAGGCATTCAGGTTGGCAAGAAAAATGGAACGAAAAATTATGGAAACAAGGAAGCCTACCACTCGTAACTATGAAAGTGTTGTTGCCCCTACCCTTCCACAACTTACAAGGTTGAGACCACAACAATTGGAAGAAAAAAGAGAAAAAGGGATTTTTTATAGTTGTGATAGAAAATACACTAAATGTCATAAGTGTGCTAATAAGAAATTAATTTACATAGATTGTGAAGACAAGGAAGAAAATGAACAAGAAACGTCAAAAGAAGAGGATATACACCAGGAACAAACCCTAGAGAAAGAAGAAATGAATCTGACCATATCTTGTAATGCATTAGCTAGAATTACCACTCCTCAAGCTATCAAGATACAAGGACATTTCAAGAAGAAAAAGGTAATAGTGTTGATTGATTCGGGCAGTACCCATAATTTTATTCATTGTAAGATCTAGCCAAGGAATTGAGTTGCTTCTTATATCCAGCACCAGAGTGTCAAGTGATGGTTGCAAGTGGAGGAACCATAAATTTCTCTAGAGAGTGCCATAATATCAAGCTATCCATCGGAGAATATGTATCGAATAGCCCAATGATTTCCATTCCAATGGGTGGTGCTAATGTTGTACTAGGAGTCTAATGGATATAATCCTTGGGTACAATAGCTTTTAATTTTCAAGAATGTTTCATGAAATTTTCTTTCGAAGGAAAGGAATTTGAATTAAGGGGTATCACAAGGAAACCAGTAAAGATAATTAGCTCTAAGGGAGTCACAAAGCTTCTAAAGAAATATAAAAGATGTGTAATTGCACAATTATGTTCGCTAGAGGTTCCCACATCGAAATCATCTATTTCTCCACATCTCCAAAAACTCTTGGAAAATCATTCCAAGGTATTTGAAACTCCCAAAGGGCTCCCACCTATTCATGATCATGATCATGCTATTCATTTGACTCAAGGGATGAATGGAGGAATGACGAAGCAGGGTGGGAACTCATTTAAAAGTTGCAGAAGATCATAGTTCAAACAATATTTCCAGAACTTGACAAGGAAGGAAAAATCATATTGGAACCTGAAGCAGTCACAAAACCGAGAAAACAATAGCTACGAAATCGATAAATTTCATAGTATCTTATCAAGTGGAAGAACTTACCCGTTGAAGATTCCACATGGATGGATGACGACTTTATACAGAAGAATCCAGAACTACTCAAGCATTTAGGAGAACACTTTTTGAAGGAGAAGGGCATGTTAGGTCCCTATACTACTAGTGTAACCCCTATTGTTATTAGTGCAACCCCCTTATTATATTCTTGTGCCCATGTAGTCTCCATATTTTTATTATTGTGCCCCATAGAAGCCCAGTATTATTATTGTTGTGCCCTTATATTATTATTGTTATGTTAGCTCTAATTATATTATGACCCCTTAGAATCCTATATATAGAAAGGAGGTCTTGTCATTTGTATCATCCAAGAGTTGTTCATTTGTGTAATGTAAAGGAGGTTGGCCCCTCGAAGAGGCTGAATTCTAAGGCGTTAATCTTTCTTTTCTATCTTTCCATGAGTTTTTTTCATAACAGAGAGTTTGATAAGCTCTTTGATAGGTACACACCAACCATCAAGGAATGATTTTAAAAACTAAAATTATTTAATGATTTGAGGCTTCTGAAATCTGTATTTTGTGTAGCATCATCTTCCGGAGTCATCACACTCATGTTTGTAGGAATCAACGTTTCAAACCAACCTCTGTGGTTCATCATCAGCAATAGATCCATGAGTGAATAAGACAAAACTCAATAGGGTTAATAAATAAGGCCAGGGTTGGTATGGGAATGAATATAAGCCGATAGGTTTAATTTAGTTTTGTTATAATTTGTCTATTTAATTTTATTATTAACTTAATTAATTATTTTAGTTGTTGGTTTTTAATTTCTAATTTAATATCTAGTTTTTCTTCTTTTAAGATTAAAAGTTAGAATTTCAATATTAATTATAAATTAAAATCCTAACTTTAATCTTAAAAGAAGAAAAACTCTATATTAAATTACAAATTAAAAACCAACAACTAAAAAATAATTATTAAGTTAAAAATAAAATTAAAATAAACAAATTATAACAAAATTGAATTAAACATGTCGGCCTATATTCGTTCCCGTACCAACCCTAGCCTTATTTATTAAGCCTATTGAGTTCTGACTTATTCAGTCATAGATCTATTCCTGATGATGAACCACAAAGGTTGGTTTGAAATGTCGATTCCTACAAACATGAATGCAAGAACTAAAATTATTATTAGCCAACATAGCCTCGAACATCAAGTTTTAAGATTTCATATAGTGGGCAACCGAGACAATAAAAAGAAAGGGAAAGTGTGACTTGTTACTTCCTAAGAAGTGAATAAGGGAATATTTTCCAAATCAATTAACATTACACCTATGCTTGACTTTTAGCCAAGATCAAATTCATTAGGTTGAATAAGGAAATATTTTCCAAATCAACTAGTAGTACACCTATGCTTGACCTTTAGCCAAGATCAAATTCACTAGGTTTCTATCCATTGTTAATTCACATGTGAAGTTTGAGGGCTTCTATGGTTAAAATGGAAATTCCTATCCAAAAATACTCTAGAGAATTAAGTCATCAAGTTTGTGCACAATAGATAAATGAGATAAGGACAGAGAAAATATAATGTGCCTTAAGCTTCATTTGTCTGTGCCAGTACAACCTTAGTTGATGGGTCCATTTGATTTTATAAAAAGGGAAGGGAGCAGACTTGGCTAATCATATTATGAAATAGATATTTATGTGTTCAACTGAGAAAATAATATTTTTCCACATCAGTGCATTAGGGTAGAGAAGAGAGGTCGAATTGCCTCAAATTTTCTTCAGTGGTGTGCACACTTTCCAAGGCCAAGCTAGCCTGGGTAGGAGACCAAATAGTCTATACGAGTCTGTAAAATTGTGTATGCAGAGGCCAAGTTGGTTGGAAAGATGCAAAATAGTGTGTTGAGGGGAAAAGAATTGAAGGGGAATTTTACCCATTGTTTGTAATCAATTTTATGATATTTTTGTTCAACAAAATAATAACAGAACACACAAGTTGAAAGGTGTTCCCTAGTTCCCTATGCTCTATGCTCTAACATAAAAGTACAATGGTTGACATCGTATTTTTCTCCACCATAAACTTCAATCCCCTGGATTAGTTTCTTGATTCATCATTATGATCTAATTCATCACTATGCTCTACACAATAGTACAACAATTAGTGAATAATTCATCATTGTGCTATAACACAACAATACAACCTTTGACATGATCTTTTCTCCACCATAAAATTCAATCCTTTGAATTGGTTTCTTAATTCCCCTAGTTTTACTAGATGATTTTTTTAGAACCCCCAATATATATAAATTCTCCACATATAACTGCAATATATTGTTTCTATTTTTCAAAATTGTAAATATGCTCTGACACAACTGTACAACAATTAGTTAATAGTTCACCATTATTCTCTAACACAATAGTGCAACCTTTGACATGATCTTTTTCTCCACCATAAACTTCAATCCCTGTGATTAGTTTCTCAAGTCCCCTATTTTTATTAGATACCTTTTTTAAAACCCCCAATGCATATAAATTCTCCACATATAACTGCAATATATTGACTGTATTTTTCATAATTGTAAAACCCCTTTATGAATTAATGTTCTGAGATAGTGGTTAACAAGATGAAGTACTTGCGCACAAAGGTTGGATATGTTTGTTATAAAAACTAGTTTCTAAACTTAAAGGAATCCATAGGAAATAAAAAAAGATATAGGTGATAAGGTGTTGAATAAGAGGGAACTAAAAGTCCACAACCTAGGAAATAATTTATTCCATTTGGTTGGTACCTATATAATGGATGGCATCTGGTATAATACTACATATTTTGTGCTTAACGTCATGAAGATTATTAGTAATGGGTAGTTAGTATGCATCAATTTCAATGTTCAAGCATCACAAGGATCTTACCATTGCTTTCTTCCTATTGATTTCTATAGTTCTAATGTGATGGATGTTCTCCGGAAGAATGCTTGAACATGATGAATCCTATTTGTAATGCTAAAAGTTTTTTTCTCTCATTATTTTTCCATATAAAATGCTTCCTTTAACTATCAATAAAATATATTACATATTAGTAATGTCACACAAAATGGTGCATAGTTGAGCAACCTCAACAATTGAAAAAAGTGGTGTGAAAAGCCCTCGTAGCTTTCAAAAGCTTTCTAAAACATAATCCTATTAAAATTGACACATGGGCATACACTTTAGAAGAAAAATTTCTTAAAAAACACTTGACATAAATAAAAACAAACCAAAGGACTTGCCATAAAGGCACAAAAGTAGTTTTCACACATTTCCAAACAATTCATTGACTATGATAATGAAATATGCAATTAAAAGGATATATTCTTTCTCATTACAGGATGGCCCCCAGCCATCATTAGTTGCTTAAAATTATGAGATAACGTAAATTCAACCATCATTAACTTGATAAACATATTTGGTTGGCTTCTTGTTCTTTGAAATAACAACAAAAAGTGTTAGCAAATTATCAATTTGGGGCAGTGGTGAATGGCTACATGGTCTATATATGGTGATGTTCGCCTTTAGTGATCAACACAACTAGCTTCATGCCTTGGCCTTCTACTAAAAATTTGTAATTCCCTAGAGTAGGCAAAGGGAGTATGAGAGCCAATAGAATGTTGCTTGCTCATAATTCAAAGAGACCCACTAAATATTCTTGCAATTGGCATAGATGTGGCACATCCCAATGACCTTTTCATTTGAAATGTAATTTTCATATAAATATTAAACACATTCATAAGTAAGGTCTTTTTTTTCCCAAGTAAAAAATAGAGCATCTTGGCCCTTGATAATCTCTAAACAAGAATTATTTCTTTTCTTAAACACATGAAATAGAATTCCGACTCTAATAAGTTATTCAGCTCTAGGGAAGTTGATGGCCTAAGACACTTTGTACCTTAATAGATAAACCTATTAGGAAATGGGTGTAGTGATTATTACATACCCAAGTGGATTACCTCTAGGAGAAAATGTTTCTCCCATTTTATTCGCTGGCACAACCTAGTGAGTGCTATTCACTAACATGTATTTTGTAAAGGCATTGACCTTCTTGTAATTCAACTCCATCCACTAGGTTGTAGAGGACTAAAAGCATAATTTCATGAAGAGGAAGTTGGGGATGATCACCTTGACTGTGTTTGACCTACTCGATGACATGTCTATGAATATTGGCTACCTTGAACACTTTTTCTGCTTAGGGAAAGAGACACATTCCCATGTGGGAGCATAAATAAAGTCTTTGATATTCTTAATGCCTCTTTTGAAAAATGAAAGGACCAAGAACCATATCGTCTTGAATTTTATTTCATAAAGTAGGATTAGGCCACCATAAAGAGTGATCATTCAAAATAAACCAAATTCAAAGCCTTTGAATTTCTAATTCAATATTCTAGGCAACGTTCTAGGCCATCCAAATGCTCCAAGTAATAAATATCCCTTACACTCTCACAATTGTTGGGTTAGCAATCAAAGTTCGTAAATTTATGCTTTGTGGGTGTGAACTCCATTGTTTTTCATCCATAGAAACTTGTAGGACTGGAAGTAGTTAGACACCAACTTCCTGTAAGGGTTATGATGGTAGAAGTAATATTATTATAGGCTTCCTACATGAAGGGCCTTCAAAGCTCAAATAAAGAAGAACAAAATCGAATGTGCAACACATATGTCAAATGTTCACACAAATAGGTCTTCAAATCCATACATGTTTCCTGCTTGACAAATCTTCTGAAAATACTTATGAGTAAGATCCATTGTATTTATGGATACATTTATGGAAATGCTTTTTGCACCATGCAGTAAGCTTGCTTGACAAATCTCCATTTTTTTTAGAAAAATATATATTGAATATAATTTTATGAAAATATTTATGAGTATCTCTACCATCCAAATAGCAGGCTTGACAAATCTCCATTTTTTTCTACCAAAATACAAAATCTTTCATTTTAATACTATTGGAATCTCGTGTGGGCAGATTACAAGAAATGACATTGGAAAAAGGATGGGGAGGCATTGAAAAGACTATCTTGGATATGATTCATTTTTTGTTAGAGATCCTTCAGGCACCTAAACCATCGACTTTGGAAATTTTTCTAGGAAGGATTCCTCTGTTTTGTAATTTTGTGATTCTTTCACCTCATGTTTATTTTGGGTAAGAAATTTTAGGAATGCCAAATGCCGGTGGACAAGTAAATAGATTTTTTATAATTGCAATTCACATTCTCAGATATCCTCTCTTTATTGTTTGATTATATTATGAACTTTTACCTTGATATTATTTTGTCTTTTAACTATAAAATTGAAAATACTTGGTATGATATCCTTTTAAACAACATCCAAAACTGGATGATACTATTAGTATTATAGTTATTTTGTGTTAAAATATCTTCAGATTCAAATTTTTTAGATAGAATATATGAAAACAAATTTCAATGCCTTCATTTTATTTTTACATGACTTTGGTGTGGGCAGGTTATCAGATACATGATTGGGAAAATGGTGAGAACACAATGTAGAGCATGACTTGGATATGATTCATTTATTGTTGGAGATCCTTCAGGCACCAAAGCCATCGACTTTGGATATGTTTCTAGTAGGGATTCCTATGGTTTTTAATATTGTGGTTCTTTAACCCCATTGGTTATTTTTGGCAAGAAAATGTTTTAGGAATGCCAAACAAGAAACTAATGGATAGGTAAACAATTATTTTATAACTGCAATGTTCATTCCATGATATCCTTTCTTTATTTTTTTATTCTATTTTGAACACTTATTTTGATTTTATTTTGTCTTTTAACTATGAAATTGAAAATACTTGGTATCATATCCATTTAAACAACAACCAAATCTGGAAGACGAAATTAGTATTACATAATATTGATTGAAATCATTTTAGTTGTTTTGTGATAAAATATTTTTATGACTATTATAAAAGTTTAATTTCATGTTGTTATTTGAACACATGTTTCTTATATACTTGATTAAGTGCATACGTTAGAGAATCAAATGTTTTCAAGATTAAAACGACAAGGCTTAGACATCACACTTCAGATTATTTGTTTTGACAAGTTATTTGCAACTTGATCTTTTTAGCATGTAACTTAGTTGACATAATTGTGCCTAAGCTTTCCCTGAAGGTTGAATATTAAGTTACTAAGGTGTTCCTTTCTATGGTGATGTTTTATTTTCTTTGTTTATATAGGTAATCTGGCCACATAGTGGCTACTATCGCCCAATTAAAGAAAACTTGCTCAATCTTGTTGCTTTTATGGGGGGAAATGGCTTTGACATTGTTGATGTTGAGGTATATGTTGTATAAATCCTTTATAGTCTACTTTAAAAAATATTCTAGTGTTCGTCATTTTTCATGTATTACATTATGCACTATATCTTCTTTTGTTTTCAGAAAAAGAACTCAATATTGAGGGTAAGAAGAAATAATTGAAGAAAGAGGAGAGAAATAACACTGGAGTGACAAATGAAAAAAGATAGAGACTGAAGAGAACTAGTCTAGTGATACCCTTAGAGCTAATATCATGCATAAGACACACACATAGAGACAGATGGTCAAGTCTTCAAAGTTGGTCGATTCACCTGCAATGTCTTGGCAACACAATTCTAATGTTTCGAATTGATGAAACAACATTTCATGTGTAAATTGTAGTCCAACCAATATTAAGTTGGAAACTCATATTGTAAAACTTGACATTTCATATAATATCATTTATGCAGTTGAAATTATTTATAATTGCACTTGATATTGTTTAGTATTGTAATTATGATATGTAACTTTGTGTTTTTATATTAGATGAACATGCACATTGTATGAAATGTTTTTAATTTATTTGCAAAACCATACTAATTAATTTATATTGAGTAATAATGAACACATAAAATCAATCTAAAACTACAAAATTAATTGTTTATATTGATTAATGATGAACACAAATAAAATGAATATATGACTAAATTAGTTGTTTATAATGATTATTAATGAAAGTAAATGAAATTAATATAAACTACTAAATTATTCACTTATATGATGAATATGAAATTACCAAAAAAATATAAATGCCTACTGCAAATAATAAATTTTTGATTACAAATGACGACTAAATTTTGCATATATACGACTATTAGTAGCTAATTTGTAGTATCTTATAACACGACCAAAATTTATTCATATTTATTTGGCCATTAATTGGTTCCAAATGATGACTAAAATTTGCATATATATGGCTATTAGTAGCTAATTTACAGTATCTTATAACACAGCCAACATTTTAGTCATATTTCTTTGGTCATTAATTAGTTTTCTTGGATGACCATATAGTAATATGTTTTGTTGTATATTTGATCGTTAATTATGGAAATTAATGACTAAATCAATGACTAAATTAATGACCAAATTTAAGGCTAAATATACTACTAGATGATGAAATTGAGACAACCAATTAATGACTAAGCTAAAAATGACTAAAATTTGGTCGCGATATAAGATACTATAAATTAGCTACTATTGGTCACCGACTGAAAAATGGTCATTTATATGCAAATTTTAGTCATTTTTTAGTAACTAATTAGCCATTTTGTACTAGTCCAAGTTCATGAATCCACCTAAGCACTATACATATAAATATTTGATACAATATCCCCATATTGGAGTCACTCTGGTTTCCCCTTCATTAAGGATCAATATTGAATGTAGTGTGATCACCGAGTTGTTGGCCATGAGGGAAAGGATTGCTAAGCATGGATATATCACTGGAATAAGCTTGAAGCTTCGGGGATATATGTGTAAGGAGATATTTCTTGCAAATCTTTCAAGGAAACTTTACCTTCTTCATTTGTTGCTTCTTTCCCCTACCAAAAATTATACTAGACTTATCTACATTATCCTTCCCCTCAACATTCTTCTTATTACCCTTATTATTTTTCTTCCCTCCATATTGTTTTTCTCCTTTGGGGTTGGAAGACTAGATTGCATTTACTATGGAAGTTTGAAATTAGGTAGGAGTAATTTCCTAAGTTTTCCTAGTAGATGATAATTGTAAAGACATTTGTTGTAACTAACTATCAAGCAAACTTATAAGTTTTGGATCAACAAAACCTAAAACACCATTGGTGTGAGGTTCTAGTTTATCCTTAGCTAGATTAGTGTTAGGTCACAATTTGTTAGACAATATCTCATATATGACTCCTAATTGTGGGTTAATCAATTAAATTTTTTCATCCCTAAATATCACTATCTATTTCACGTATACTGCTGAAAGAGATGTAAGGACTCTGGACACCACATATCTCCACAATGGTATGATATTGTCCACTTTGGGCCACTTCTAGTCAATGTGGGACTTTGGTCGTATACCCAACAAGAGATACATATTTCAATATATAAGGTTGTACTTAAGGAACCATTCTACTAAGAATTCATTAGGGATATAATCCTTAATCATTCACTTCCTCCTTAACCACTCTTGAATATGGTTAGATATGGGTAGCTTGATCTTACCTAAAATTGGTCTGAAGATAAGTCCCTGCATCATGCTTAATGAGAAATTGGAAGGGATTTAAGAAGATTGTAGCTAGATCCCTAAATGTAGAGAACAACCCCACCATTCAAATTTATATAAAATTTTGTCGCATTACCTATGAGGGTGCATTGGAAAATCCTCAATCTTATATAATCATTGATTGAAGAGTTGGAAAAACACCACAAATGAAAGATCATGATGTTGTCTATAGGGTCTTCACCAAAATTATCTTCAAACTTAGGAATATCTAAAGGGAATTTGGTCAGGATTGGCAGCCATATTGAGTTATAACATGTTAGATTCTTAGTCATCTTTGAAAGTGATAGAAAGTTTAGAGTTAACAACAATGGAAATCATAATTGTGCAATAGTATTCCATCTCGCATAGCAAAACTTCATAGCTAGCTAGAACTCAATAAAGAATATCCTAGTTTTTTAATCGAACTAGGTTGCTAAGGATTGTTCATAGAGAATCCTACGTTCAAATTAAAAGGAAGGTAAACATCCACATGTGGGATTCACGAAAAGCTAATATAGTTGATCCCTTGTTAGCATCTCATATGGATGAATATTCTCTTGGATGGGGTTCCAAAAGTTTGGATAAGTCATAGAGCTTATTGGTATCCCATCAAAGGGGAATAAATTATTCCAATGCTAACTAAATAGTGAAATATGGACATTACTAAAAAACACTAGAAGTTGGAAATGTTGTTGGGACTATTAATTGTTTAAAACAACTAAGTACTGCACATTAATTTATGAAACCTAGGGATTTGTCTTTTTCTTTCAAGGCAGTCAACAAAATCTATGCAAAGGACTATTGTAAACTAATGTTGGTGTGAAAATGGTCTAACTTTTCTAAGGAAATAAATCAATTCTAATTATATCTCTACTTGAATCAACTTCTATTTTTGAATTACAACTCAACTATTTAGCTAACTTTCGAATCAAAACATCAATAAAGGCACAATAAGGATATTCAACCTTAAACTCTAACTTATTCAACCATTTGTGAAATAAATCTACGAAAAAAACTATTGTGTCTAAATAAACAAGAGTAAATACCAAAGGAAGAACGATAAAAAATAAAAATAAATAAGAAACAAAAATAATGACTAATGTAGGTTTTAACCCTGTACAAAAATTACATGTAAATGAATCCTTAAAAATAGAAAATAAACAATGGTGAGAGCATAAAACATAAGACAAATATACACAAAGATTTTCCCCTTAACCCCAACACCGAGATTACCAGATTATTTTTCATTATATTCCTTTCAATGTTACAATACATATATATATACATGTCGAATCATCCATAAACCCCAATCCTTTAACCCTGGATTAGAACATAACCGTAGTTCCCTTGACCAGATCTAGAAGATACCATGGGAAGAAAGCTATCATGCGACAAATCATGTGCAAAAATCATCCACAAAACCATAGGTAGGTCTGCCCACCTAATATAGGGTTGAAAAAAAAAATCACAGGGTGTTGCCCCGAACCACAGAGAGGGGGACTACTGCCCCCTCAAACCACCCACCCTGTGACCCCCCACTGTACCAGGCACAACAAAGGAGGGGTTGGCCACCGCCCAACTTTTCATGTGGGGCTATCCCTCAAAATAACATAAAACACACCCAACAATCAATTCTATAAATCTTATCATTACTATAAAAAGCATAAATAAAATATATAGAGAGTTAATTTCTAATCAATTGCATATAAATAAACAATCTAAAGTAATAGGAGATTAATTATATAGAGAGAAGACAAAATGTCTTTGAGATAGTGGGCCTAAACCAGTGGGGAGTTAGAGTTTATTTTAAGAAAAAATCAGATCATGCATGATTAATTGAAACTAAAATTAATCAAAGGTTATCGAAAATATAATGCATTATAAATACAAAGAAATACTCAGTCCACTCCTTTGTTCTCAAATTACAATTTCTTCATCATCCACTAGAGGCATACCCTTCTATTTTTATAGTACAAAAATAATGTCACAACAAAAGATATTTTAGGATCATAATCAATCACAAAATAAAAGATACTGAAGGCTACTCCTCCTAATCAAGATAGGTCAAATATCTCTAGTGATGAAACCAAGAAATATGTCTCGCAACCACCCTTTTTGATTAGGAACAATTCTGCCTGAATTTGATGCAAATAACTCCGAACATATTTCACTCTTCTCTCATCCTCATAACATGTTTATGATAATATCTCATCCAACAATTTATTATTTCATTTTCATAAATAAAATAACCCTTATTAACATGCAATTGTATGAATGAGTTAATTATACAAAGATTCGAACTATATCAAACAATATGGCATAAATATAGAATAAAAAGACAAGAAATCAATACAAAAATTGAGGATTAAAAGAATATAATATTGAAAATTATGAGACCCAACATCACCCCCTAACTGACATGTTTTCATGTCCTCATGAAATAACTATCTATGTGCAAAAAAATAATTGACAAGCAGGGAAGTTGAGAATAGGATTCATATGTCTCTTCTCCTCTACTTCTAAATTCAATCCTATCCCTAATTTCTTGAAAGGCTTGATACCCACTTTGATGAGATAGCACACCATAATATTCATAGGAAGATAGAGGGAATCAAATCATGGGGCATTGGTATCTACACTATGATAGCCCCAACCAACATTTGTCGCTTTAGATGAAATTTTTATATTTTACAAAAAATAAATTTTATTAAAAGGGTATAAATTAATGACACAAATTCCAGAGCTAAGGAGGTTTCTTGCTTGGGATATTTGAGGTTAATTGCAATAGAAAATCTAAACTGGGTATAACAACCATTAAAGGGTTGGTTGGTGAGCCTTAATGGACACATCATGGATTTAATTTGGGTTTCAAGGAAGTACAAAAATCATGTTGCCTTGTCAAACATTCACAAGGAGAGGAGGACAAAGAGTAGAGGTTGATTGTACTAGGAGCATGGTAGGAAATCAATCCCAACATAGAAGAGAAAACAACAAAGAAAAAGGAGGGGTTTTTTTGGGAGCGGAGGAAACAGGGCATAAACCCATTCATGCAAGGACAATATTCTCATTCCCTTTTCAGTCATATAGAATTGGGACATTGATAAAGAAAGTAGGAGAATAGGACGGAAGGAAGGGGATGAGGTTCTCGTCAGGAGGAGTCTGGAGAAATACTCCCTGAAATATTTCTAAGAATTCCTTTAAGACTCTTTTTTTCATACCCACTTGGATTTGGTTGTAGGATCCATATATTTGAAGTGGAACCATATAGACTTAGTGCAATATTTTGTTGCAGCACTATTATGGGAAGAGAGACAACATTATCTCTGAATCCTAGTTCATCAGTTAGCAGTGTTCGAAATCCCATGCAAAACTTGTAAGTCTCTAGAATCTAGCTCAGGGGTGATAGCTGCAAGTGAGCTTGGTTGCAGGTGTCTAAGGTTGGGTGGAGAGTCCTTGTTCTAAACTCAATTTCCCTACAAATTTAAAGATAAGTATCCTTCTACACTTATTTAAATGTTAATGAATTTTTGATGAATTTATGGCCTATAATGGCTTTGATTTTAGTATGGTAATAGTATTTATTATGCAATGAGCATGTCGTTACACCTCTTTGTGGAAATGGCACTCATAGTTATGGCTAAATAACCAAATATATAAATATATGTCACATCTTTGAAATAAATGATCATGATATACAAATTTAGGTGAGTGTGTGCTTTTGGAAAAGAAGGAAATGTTGTGTTAAATGCCTGTTGGTGTTTTTCATAATATATAGCATGCAACAGATTGAATAATTCTTACATGATAGCTAACTAGAGTTGCATCTCTATATTGAAACAACAATATGTATGCAATGTTTATTTATGTTGTTAACTGTACATATGTGAATAACACACAAAATATATGAAATGCTTTAGGTTGTGGAACGGTCCATCGGGACTTCGATTAAAAACCTAGAAATGTTGGGCATTAAGACCCTTTCTATTAATCTGAAATGATTACATGAGATACTTCCTACTTAGCAGGGTCTTAATATACACGTGAATATTTATTCACCTAGATATAAGTCCATGCATCTCTATAGAAGGCGTTGTAAGATATATTCTCTCTTTTAAGCATAGTGATAGTCAATAGTCTTGATGCAAAGGATTAGTCATCCTTGCATTATAAGTAACCTGCATAACTAGCTAGGCCCTAGAATTCTTTGCATAGCATCATAGAGTTGCTTTCAAGCCTAATTTGGAGCTTAGACGCCTTAGTGTGTGGCAGGAGAGGTGGAAGCTCTTCAGGATTTCACTACAAATCTTTGATAGGGAGAGAACAAGGAATTCTTATGCCAGCCTGCTTGGAGTTCTCTGTTTCAATACAGGGAATGTCTATTGGCTTGGAACTCATTGGAGAGGTCTTCACCTAAGCTCAATAGGGGTAGCACCATAGTGAGCATTAAGATGACATGGATTGGAAGAAAAAAACCCATAAGTTTAGATCGAGACATCTATGATTTTCAACATTGAGTGGTCCTACTATTGGTTGGATGAGGGACCCATAGGCCACAGAGTGTGGAAGTTTCAAGGTTGAAATAATTAGTTTGCATCATAATAAGGTTGGCGGGATTATGTAATCTAGGATGAGTTGGCTAACATGCTAGCCTAATGGCCATGCTATTAGCTAAGGGTGGACCCCTTGATAGGTCATCCCATTGGGCTTACCCTAGAAAATTTGCAAGGGTGAAGGTAGAAGAGTAGGGGATGAGCAGTGCAAGATGATGAGGTTAAACTTCCATAATCACCGATTGGAAGCGAGGAATGTGCGAGGGAGCGACCCCGCCCAAGTTAATCAAAAGGAGTAGTAGACAGAAGCACCAATTTAGTGTGCTTGGATGATGGTGGTAGGATTACGTGTGCCTGGAAGTCACCCCATTGGTTGTGAGGGTGGTCCATTGACTAGGTGGCTCGAAAGCTCTAGCCTGGAAGAAAAGAAGGATGTGTAAGGTGAATGTGTCAGGAGAGTAACAATAGGATGATTTCAATCGACTGTAGTGGAAATCCATGCAAGCCCAAAAATGAGGCTCGATTGTAATGAAGGAGAGAATCAAGGAATCATTGTGGTGAACGAAAAAGGGGCCAACAGGATGACGAGATCCCGACAGCTATGCCATTGGCTACGAAGAGGCCCCACCTACTAAGTTAGCCCACCGAAATGAACCCGAAAGAATGAAAGGGCATAGAAAAGGGATCATTGGGAGGAAGTCTGCGGGATGACATGGTTTCATAGCCCCATTGAGCCAAAGAGAAGTTAGGAGCATGTGCTTGTCAGACCCACTAGCCTCATAGGCTTGAAGGTCTCACCCTAGAGGTCTCAAAAGGTGCACAAGGGAAACATGCTTGGTTATAAGGATCAAGGCAAAGTGGCACAATCCTAACTAGACCATGAGGCCAACTGATAGATGGGCCCAATAGCCACGTGGTAGACAGGTGATAAGACAGGGCCTATTCTTTGAGAGGTAATATCTACCAATATAGAGGTCGAATTGAGGGAAAATTTTATACCAATAGATTCATCTTGATGATACAAATGAAATGGTGATGATTATTATGACCTTAGTGGAGTTTTGAAAAAAGTCGAAATTTTTGTACCCCATTTGCATAATGCTACTTTAAAGATTGGGTATGCATAGTTACTAATTCCTACTCTAAGTATTGTGTAGGGGTGTTGTTTCAGAGTCATACCATACAAAATTTCAACATTGGGCTTCGATGGGATTATAACAAGTAGGAATTTAGATTCCATCGTTGGACTCTATCATGATCAATTAGTAGTATGGTTCCCTAAGGGGGTAGGGCTTCATAATGATTTTTATCAAATTAATAAAATAAATGTCTAGGTGTTAAAAGTTGGTTGTGAATGACTACGACATGCATGATTAATGCATTTACATGGTGCTATAGTTATGTGGCATGGTTGAATATATAATTGTTTTAGGGTATCTTCATTATTTGGTCATCGAGGGTAATGCCTTTATTTTCATACTAGAGTTGGATGAACCCAAAGGTAGAGGACTTATATGGACCTAGTAGATGCATGATCTATAGCTTGAGAGTCATGTTCTTAATGATTGTTTGCTTATGTTGGTTGCTTACTCATGCAAGTGAATTCTAGGCATAGACTTATGATGGTTGAATCATGTGATGATTGAAGATTACACGCATACACAAGATGCATTCATAAATGCGATAATTGTTGATTGTACAATGGTTGGTGTTCATGTGGAATATTGTTGGTTAATGGTGACTAACTTTAATTAATGCTGACAAGTTTGGGATTAAGTCCTTTGCACCTGTGATGGCATGATTGTAAAAAATCTAATATATATACATATACATATACATATACATACACACACACACACACACACAAACACATATATATATACACACACACAAAGACACACACACACACACACATATATACATGTGCATATAAATTTTGATTTTTAATATTGTGTAGGGATGTAAAATGCACACATGTAGGTGCTAGAGTTTGAGACATGTGACTAATGTTTAAATTGAAATTTGTTCACATGTAAGTGCTTACATGATCATGTGACTACTTGTGTCTCTTAGCATGATTGATACTATTAGCTTTATATATATATATTATATATATATATATATATATATATATATTATAATATATAATATATATATATATATATATATTTGTATGTATGTATGTATGTATTGTATGTATGTATGTAGTATGTATGTTATGTATTGTATGTATGTATGTATTGTATGTATGTATGTATGTATGTATAGCTATGCCAATTGGATGGAAACATCCAATGGCCCATATATGATATAGTCTCTCAAGGGATTAGAAGTATGACATTGTGAAACTTTTAGGAAGTCAATTCAATGTTAAATAATTGGTTGTAGGTATTTGTTATAGCAACAAGGATCATGGTTAGTTATTAAACCATTGCATGAGCAGAGTGCATGCTAACTAGGACATTGTTAAGAAATGTGCTAACTTCAGTTGTATGAAGATGATAGTTACAAATATGATAAATGTTAATCTAATATGAGATTTTTTCAAACTGATCCTCTGGAGTTGTAGATGCCATGGTTGTTGTTAACCTTAATAAGAAGGTTGAATTCTTCTTGTGTTTAAAAAATTTATTAAAAAAAATAGCTCAGCCTTAGAAGAGAAGTTCATATTAAATAATGTGGCTAGTATGTGTGAAGGATTGAATTTTAACTTTCACTTTGGCATGATGATGATTTCGAATAAATTTAACACACATGCATTGATAAATTTTGAAAAAATATTATGTATGTTGTTCAGGTTTATGACATGTGGTTGATGATAATATTAAATATGTGTAACAACTGCACGATTCCATACTTGGCCTAACATAGTAAAGATGATAATTGAAATATGTGTTGTTAATTTATTTTATGAATGAATAATTGATTGTATGTGGTAGCACATGGAAAGACTTAGTGGTAGTGAAAGGAAATTTGTATCGTGACATTGTGCAACAAGACATATACCAAGTCTATCAAGAACAAGAAAGAGTAACATCCCTCCAAAGGAAAAGAACCTTCAGGAATCTGGTGGTTGAGCTCAAAGACTTGGAATATGAGCTAAATATCTGGTAAGAAGAACTTACAAAACTCAAACAGAAACAACAAGAATTGGATGAGTGGAAGGATTTGTTACAAAAGAAGCTACAAGAGATGGCATGCCAAGTTGAGTCCTCAAAAAGGAAGAATTGTATTAGCGGGAAGAGGCCTCATGACGATGAAGAGGAGAAGATGATTTTCTCATGTTGGAATTGTGGCAAAGAACATCATAAAAGAGGATTTCTGCACAAGAAGAAAAAAGAAGACCATAGTCCCTACGAACCACAAGGACATGGATCTACAAAGGAAAATGTCAAGGAAGAAGAGGGATCAATCTCTCAAAGCCCTTGAAAGATGTAGATACATGATGAAAAATATTCAATGTAAACTTTTGGGGAACATAAGACTTATAGATTGCTACTAGCCTTGTACAGAAGCCTTGAACTAATTCGTAGGTGTACATATTCACACCTATATGATGGATAAAAATGACATGAATGGTAGACTCATGGATATTGAGTTGATTATGGATATTTCTTTATTTAATGCTTATGTGTTGTGGTTTTGATTTCTTGACTTTGTGGATTGATATCATTTTTGTTTTAGATTATTCATGACCATGCTAGTTTTTGGTCTTCATTATCATGTTATTTTGGTCTTGTCTATGATGTTATTTTTCTTTTGGTTTTGTGTTTTTTGTTGTGAATTTGATGCCATTTTGAAATAATTTCCCTTGTTCTTCCTCTTACACTGGCCTTTGATTTTTAAATTTTGAATTTCATGTTTAGAGATCTTAGAATAAGGAGGTTGGAGTGGTAAGAAGGCCACAAAATCTTAAAAGAGGGTAGTGCCTAATAGGCATGAAGGAAAACATGTCAAGTAAATTTCCAGATAAGATGGAATGTTATTATGAAATGGATGTGAATCAAACAACAGGTGAGAATGAAAACAATAGCAATATGAAAAAGTTGTAGAATCCATGCTTGGACTTAATTTGGGAGCCATCTAAGCCCTGGATCTATTTGGCATAAGCTAATGGATGTTGTGACCATGATTAAATAATGTTAAATCCTAATGGGTGGGTTGATTCCATAAGGATAATGGGAAGATATATGTGTAGTTGGGAAATCAGAAAGAAGGGAGTTCTCGTAACACTTGACTATACTTGCACATGTACTTATATCTTGCATCTGTGATTATGCTTATGGTTACTCATATATTGCATATGTGATTATGTTGATGGGTACTTGTGTGATGCATACATGGTTATACTAGTGGATGTAGGTATAATATATACATGCTCATGCTCATTAATATATATGTTTATACCTATGAAAATGTCATTTTTTCTGATAGGGATGTCAGAAGCCAATCGAATGAAAAGATGGTTGCTCAAAATTTAATTGACGATATGCATGACATGAAAAAATTCCCACTGTGATAAGGACTTTTTTGTGAAGAAAGAAAAATATGCTAAATTATAATTATGTGAACACAACTATTACATGGTTACATGTCAAGGTTAAGAACTTGGAAAAGAAGATGATGTATTTTGGCCTAGTTCACATGCATGGAGACAAGGTGGTCTCTATATTAATGGCAACATGGTGATATGTCATGAGAGACAAGGTGGTCTCTGGATTATTGTGATATTGTGTAATGTGATATTTTGTGTATATATGTTTCTATTTTACATGTGCATGTGTCGCACATGGGAAGGGGATAAATTTGTATTACGTGCAGTGTGTGGTACCATGTGTATAAGTGTATGTTATGTTTATGTGTTCAGGACAAGTAGGTATGGGACTGTCTAGGCCTCTGTTGTGTATATGAAAAAGTGTTCAGAACAAATAGGTATGGGATTGTTTGGGGCATTATATCATGTAGTGCCACGCACAGGTAAGTATGCGACTGCCTGGGCCTACACATGTGTGAACCGCACCTATATTCTTGTTGACATAAGACTATCTCGTTTGGTAATTCCCATACTCACAAAATAGTGATTGGGCTTAAGTACTCATCTTGAGGTTGACGAGTCACTTAGTGAATTTTAAATCAAAGAGAAGAGAAGAGAAGGCACTGGACCAAATCGATGTCTGTACACGGTCAAAGAGAAGAGAAGGAGATAGAACAATTCAGTGTGTGTATGTGGCCGAAGTAAAGAGAAGCAATGGGGTGATTTTTTGATTGGATACCAATTCAGACTATGTAAAGGAGATAACAAGAAAAAATTAAGATAAGTATCAATATTTCAGTGATTTTTTATCTATAAACCATGAATCTAAATCCAATATTCTGATTTATGAGGGTTGGTTATGAGCTAACCTGATTTTATTGTAATATGAATTGAAGAAGAATGGAAACTTGACTTATGGATAAAATTCGAATGAGGTATTAGTCAAAGTTATTACAATCCATTATGAGAGGTCTGATGGAATTTATGTGTTCTGATGTTGGAGAATGTAGAATTTCCTTGGTTTGGTGGTTGGAGTTGCCTACAAGATTGATGCTAGCAACAACAAAAGAATTGAAATATGCAGCGATATGCCAGTGAAATATTTCAAAGAAAAGACCATTGTGGGGTACCAATACTCAATGGTGCTCAGTGATTGCCATGAAGTATGTTATGACCCCATATGATGGTGTTGAAGGAAAGGATGTGGCATGGATTTGAACTCCTTTTGATGTGAAGAAGACTTTCCAAGGGATGGATCACCTGAGGGACTAAAAAGAAAAGAATAGGAAGCCTGGACTTGGAAAGTGAGTGACTACATGGAACAAGAGTAACCAGATTTCCTCAAGGACTAAGAACTAGAGAAGGGAAGGCCAAAATATCAAATTTAGGTTTCTTGGTCATGAGCATGCCAAATTGGGGTCACAAGCACATTGGGGGTGTGCCAAGAACAATGAGCTACAAATTTTTAGATGAGGGAGCGAAGGGCTCAACATAGCATCAAAGAGAACAATCCAAGTCGAGTGAACACTTCCAATGGAATCATAAGACTCCAAAGGGCCATTGGGGGGGGGACATGGCTGAGTGATGACTAAAGTTGATCACACTTCTCTTTGATAGTTGAATTATAACTAGATGATTATCATATTTTGTTTCTTGTTTCAAGCAACTGCATAAAGCATTGTAAATATTGTAAAGAGCTAAATATATAAAGCTCCATGAAAGAACATGTCTATATTTCAAATATGTTCATTGTATATGTGTCATTGAACACCGAGGATGATGTTCCCTCAAGGGGGAGGGGTTTTTGATAGCCCCGAACATGGTTTCTTGCATGAGATGAAATGTAAATATTTTATAAAAATAAATTTTACTAAAGGGGATTGGGTCAAGGGCACATATTCTAGAGCTAAGGAGGTTTCTTTCTTGGGATATTTGAGGTTTCTTGTAGCAGAAAATATGAATTGTCTGAATGTAGGCTTTTGCGAGTAGAATTATTTATAAAATTGTCTTCAGGATCCATTATATGAATGAATTAGTTTCTGACATGTTTCAAACCAACTAATGTGGTTGTTCATCAGGACAAAAAGATGGATAAAATATGATCCAACAAGGAATTATAAAGAACAAAAAGTTAAAAGAAAATGACCGATGAGAAAATTAGTTAAAGAACTAGTAATAGATAATAATAAATTAATATAAACACATAATATTATTTTATAAAATGAATAATAAGTATTAAGGATAAAATAAGGAAAAGGGATAAAATATAATAATAATTTGGAATAAATTTTAGGCAGGGGGGTGGGGAGTGTTGGGGTGGTTGTATGATAATTAGGATTAAGGAAAATAGGATAAAAAAAAAAGGAAAAATAAGAAAATAAATAAAAATATAATTAAATAGTATATTAATACAATAGAAAAATACTAAGGGTAGCAGGATAATCAAATAAAGATTAAAAATAAATAGATGGCTAGTGTAACCACAAGGAAAAAACACTAACTAAAAATTATATTAATACCTTAGAGTAAATTAAAATGACAAAATAAAAATAAATATAAATTAAATATTATTTTAATACAATATTTAAAAAAAAAAAAAAAAAAAAATCTAAATACTAAATAAAATCATAAATATAAATATAAATAAATATATAGGATGAAAATGGGAGTTGGGGCATTCAGCTAGAAAGCAGGAGGAGAGTAGAGAAGGTAGGGGACGAGGTTCTAGTTAGTAGGAGTTAGGAGAAATACTCCTAGTAATATTTTTGATAGTTTTTTGAAGACCCTGTGTTGCTTAGCCACATGGATTTGGTCCTAAGATCCCTATACATAGGGTGGAACCATAAAACCTAAGTGCAATATTTGTTTGTGGCTCTATTGTGGGAAGAGAGATAGTAGCATTTATGGCTCCTAGTTCATCAATTTACAGTGTTTGAAATCCTAAGCAGAACCTCTCGGTCTCTCAAATTTGGCTCAGGGGTGATAGATATAAGTGAGCTTGGCTATAGTTGTCTAATTTTGGGTGGGGAGTCCTTATTCTAAACTTAGTTTCCCTACAAATTTAAAAATAAGTATCATTTTGTACTTGTTTAAATGTTAATGAATTTATGATGCATTTTTGGTCTGAACTATCTCTTGATTTAAGGATTGTAACAATATTGAATATGCAACGAGCATGTAGATACACCTTTGTGCGGAAATGGAAATCATAGTTATGACTAAAAACCCAAATATATAAATATATGTCGCATCTCTTAAATGAATGATGATGATAAAAAATTTTAGGAAAGTGTGTGGTTCTGCATTGCAAGGAAATGTTGTGTTAAATTCTTGTTGGTGTTGTTCATAATATATAGTGTGTGGAAGATTGAATGATGCTTACATGAGAGCTAACAAGAGTTGCATCTCTGTATTGAAAAAATGATTTGTATGCAATGTGTATTTATGTAGTTAACTATACATATGAAAATAACACAAACTATATGAAATTATTTATATCATGGAAGGATCCATAGGGATTTGGATTAAAAACCTAGAAAGATTGTGCATCAAGACCCTTTATATTAACATGAAATGATTACATGAGATATTTCTTTCTTAGTAAGGTCTGAGTATACACATGAATATTTATTCACCTAGCTACAAGTCGATGCATATGAATAGAGGATGTTATAAGAGATATTCTATCTTTTAAGTACACTAATAATCGATAACCCTAGCGCAATGGCTTACTCAACCTTGCATTACCAACAACCTGGATGTCTTCCACCAACCTCATGTAATAGTACCTAGGCCCTAGAAGTTTTTGCATAGTGCCATACAACTACTTTTAGGCCTCCTTTGGAGCCTATAACCCTTGGTGTGGGGCACGAGAGGTGGCGGTCCTTCAAGAGTTCACTACAAAATCTATAATAGGGAGAGGACACAGGAGCATCTACTCCAGATTTCCTGGAATTCTTTGTTTCAATATATGGAATGTTTGTTGGCTAGGAATGCATGGGAGAGGCCTTTTGCCAATCTTATGAGGGGTAGCACCATGGGGAGTATTAGCAAGCCACTTTATCCATTGTTGTTATCAAGTGTCAATACCAATGTTAATGTTTGCAGAACCTATGTGGTAGAACCATAGTTTGTGCATGGGAGAGGCCTTTTGCCAATCTTATGAGGGGTAGCACCATGGGGAGTATTAGCAAGCCACTTTATCCATTGTTGTTATCAAGTGTCAATACCAATCTTAATGTTTGCAGAACCCATGTGGTAGAACCATAGTTTGTATAACCAGTGAGAATCGATCAGCGAGGAGCTAAAGCATGCTCTCATGAAACTCATTGAGATCCAATTCGGGAGCCTTGCACTAAGTTGGATAAGATTTCCATGGTTGGGACAGGGAAGAGCTCAAGTGTAAGCCTTGATGCAATGTAGGAAGGACTGAGCCCTAGACTTATAAAATAATCTTAGGCAACCTTATCTATTGACCAGGTGGAACCCTAGTCTTACAGGATTTAAATTGGTGTCACATAATTTATCTCTGACATGATTGGACAACAATAATATGACGTGGCCTAGAGGTAAAAACCTAGAAGGTTTCCCCTGGAATTTTTTGATTGGGATTGACTAGGATAAGGTCAGCCTGGATGAGATGGATAACATGTAAGCCTGACAATATGGCTATTGGTTGGAGGTGCCCATAGGTCACGTAGGGTCATAGCTTCAAGCCCGGAAGAATTATTTTGCATCATCGGAAGGTTAGTGGGATGATGTCAATCGTGATGAGATGGATGACATGCTAACGTGGTGGCTATGCTATTGGCCAGTGGTGGGCCCCTTCACAGATCATCCCATTAGGCTCACCGCAAAACATTCGCAAGGGTGCAAGTAGAAGAGTGTCGGGTGAGCAGTGCAGGATGAGGAGGCATAAATTCCACAAGCACCAATCAGAAGCGAAGAATGTGTGAGGGAGTGACACCATATTGGTTAATAAAAGGGAGCAGTAGAAAGAGGCACCAAGATAGTGCACCCATATGATGTGTGCACAACAATCATCCCATTTGCCAAGAGGGTGGCTCATTGATGAGGTGGCCAAAAGATCTAGCCCGGAAGAAAATAAGGATGTGTAAGACAAATGATCGGGAGGGTCCCTACAGTACGTTGTTAGTTGGTTATGGTGGTAAGACACGTAATCCCAATGGTAATGAAGGACCACATCAACGAATTACCACGGTGAGTGAAAAAGGGGCCAAGGGGATGATGAGAGCCTAAGAACTATACCATTGGTTGTGAAGAGGCCGCACCTGCTTAGTCATCTCCTTGAAATGAACCTGAAAAAATGAAAGGGTGTAGCCAAGGGTTCACTGGGAGGAATTCCATGGGATGAAGTGTTTTCGTAGCCCTATTGATCCAAACAAAAGTTAGGAGCATGCACTTGTGACACCCACCAGCCACGTAGGCTCGAAGGGCTCACCCTTGAGGTCTTAAAAGGTACACAAGTAAAATGCGTTGATTTATAAGGATCAGGGTGAAATGTCACAAGCCTAACTAGACCATGAGCCTAATTTCTAAATGATCCTATAGCAAGATACCACATGGTAGATAGGTGATGTGACAGGGCCTATTATTTGAGAGGTAATATCTCTCAATCTAGAGGTCAGAAATTTTATACCACTGGATTCATCTCAATGAGGAAAATGCAATTGTGATGGTTATTCTCGGCTTAGTGAAGTCTGGAAAAAATTTGAAATTTTTATACCCATTTTCATAATAATACTTTTAATATTGGGTATACATAGTGACTACTTCCCACTTTCAGTATTGGGTAGGGGGTGTTGTTAAATACATCCCATCTAATGAACCCCTACTTCCATTACAATGGTTACATAGGCATGAATTCAAGAGAGTGATTTTTGAAAGTTGTGAGGACTAAAAATTTCCCTGGCCCAAATTTCATTTCAATATCTCATCCATCTTAGTTTAACTCCTTTGATTGCATTCCCTTTCATACTCTTTAGATATTCAAGTCCTCCCATCAGTACTCCAACATGAATGTGTTTGAGTGTAAAGGGAGGATGTGGTTTCCTTGCAAAGTTAATGTGCATTCGAAATACAACAAAGGAATTCTCTAGTTACCCTCTTACCCATAATTCATAATTTTTCTCATTTCATTCAATGTTGGTGCAAACATCTTTCCATTTAATTTGATTAAGAGCAAATGATATGAAGGCTTGAAACTGTATATCTCTAATAAAAAGTAGGACATTTTAATTTCTTTGTTCAAGAAATAGAAAGTTGTGCATGTATAATTCATAGAGGAGGTGCTAGACACACTCATTTTATTTGTGGAAAACAGTAACAAATCTAAAATATTAGTAAAATCAGAAGAAAATCATGTTGTATAGCTTGAATCTTAAGCACTAAATATTGTTGAGTCATAAATAAAGCATAGTTGCAAGATGGAGGTATACATGCTAGAGCATCTGAAATCATAGAACATATTTCTTGTTTCTCCTCAGCCAACTTATGAACTTTCTTTTGTGACCTACTAACCTCTTTCTAAGCAATATCCAAGTCTACAGTTGTTTCTATATCAATATTAGTTAAGGTATGGAATTTCTTCAACAATTTATGATGTTGATCCAAAGGTACTAATTTTTCTTAGTACCGAGCTATGGTCTTTGTCAAAGAATGAATTCCATATTATAAAATAAATGCAAAAAAGGGGGCACAATTTCAGTTTATACTCCTATTTCCACTAACGTGGGTCCCTCTCGTTGATTTCATATAGCTCGCACCCCAAAGATTTTTCTCCTTTTAGTGGTTTTGGATTGACTTACTAATTTCCTTTTACGGATAATAGGAGGTTGTTTCTTGGCTACTAATTGGTTATCCAGTTCCTTGATCCTCTTTCTTAATGTAGTATTTTCTTTCTTTAAATTGATAATCTTTCTAACAATATTTTTCTTCTTCCTTGTAACCTATGGACTTTTGATTTTTTATTTGCTATTTTATCAAAGTTTGGTGAAGGACTAACAAGATAAGTATGAACAGGGATTTCTGAGCATTCAATGGTGGATTTTGGCATCTAAGTGGATAAAAAGCTAGTTGTAACAAGAGTAATAGATAAATCATCAAGCATAACAATTGTAGTATCAATGGAAAGTTGTTCGGGTACATCATCTAGAGACTCAATAGGGGACTTTCGAATATTAGCTAAAGAATCTGTTGGAAATAATACTGAGAGGGGGGGTGAATCAGTATTGTCAGATCAGTAAAACCTTTCCAATTCCATACTCAGAAACATATACGCTACTTCAATTAAGTTAACCCGCGTGTACACGCTACTGTGTCTAATGCAACTTGCGTATATCCAGAGATCTTATAATTCAGTTAGCTTAATCTTCAGAAGATGCATCAGAACATTATTAATCATATCAACAGTTAACAGGTGCAGTATAACAGAACAGAACATCACACAAAAGCCACACACATGAACACCATGATATAAGGTGGAAATCCAATGTGGGTGAAAACCACCTGCTGCAATTTGTCTCTTTCTTCTTTAATAAGAAACCTCTTTTACAATGTACTGGTGCAGTCCTTTACCAGTACGCAGGCTACAACCTGCAGAGGGCTACAACCCTCTTAGCTCTTGTACTAG